>JASFDG010000088.1:17819-32593 GCA_036937095.1 Phaeolepiota aurea
CTCTCTGTTCCTCACAGCAGTCCTGATATTGGACTCTCAGATGGAGGCTCTGCTGACAGCAGAAGGTTACAAGGAGAGTTATGAGACCTGACTACTAGATGGTAACGGATGTTGTTGGAGAATTCAAAGGCGCTAGACTTGACCTACAGTAGTATCTTCAAATTGTTTTCCCATTTAGTATTATTCTATATTTCGATAAGTCATGAAGACGGGGCTTGTTCATATTGATACTTTTCTCCGCGTGCCTCCATGCGTTCCTTTGCTTCTTTAAGAGCCCACGTTTGTATACTATCAAATTGGTGATCAACAAGACGCCCATGAATTATGCTGAAGACGCACCTTGTATCAGGCTTATAATATAGCATAATAGAGGCGAATGCCATAGATCCAAACATCCCAATATACCAGATATTTTCCCAATCTTCTTTCACTCGCTTTTGCCCTGGTGGTGGAGGCTACGAACGTTGAATAGGGGTGGAGTTAGGATGCGGCAGGGCTTCACCTTTTCTCCAAAAAGCCAACCTGTGGGTTCGTTGTATTTGGGAGCCTCATGTGATGCCAATCTTCTGCCATGAATCCGAGGGAGAGTCGTTCGCAGTGTGCGCAGTGCTGGAGACGATAGCATGTTGTGGGTAAACGTTTGGGGGACAAGCTGTGACAACCTGATTAACATCCTCGTCACATGACTTGGACCAATTGCCAAAGATCCAAAACCACCTACTCCCTCCCAGAAATGTCGCGGCTCACTGAGCTCACCAGGAACTGTTTTCAAAGTGGCGTAACCCCTCAAAAAGTTGGTCATATTAGTAACCTTCTTTATCAGCCTGACAGACCAGTTCTCCGCTAGTGGCTTGGTTTGTGCAAGTTACTCATCGCGAAAGAGCCTGTCATTTCACATGATGATTCCGAAGTGGCAAGCAAACTCAGTAGTCAGTTAGCGCCCTTTCGATGCCCCAAAATGCCTCACAATCTTATATAATTATGTAGGCTCTGTCCTTGATTTATATCGATTTTATCCTGGCGATCCTGGCTTACAAGATTATCTAAAGTTTGCCATCCAGGATGGAATCCTCCCAGTTTCAACCTACGTTGCAACACTGCTACAGGCAGCTCGTTCTGCAGAACTTCATACACCAGCCACCCTTGATACGATTTGCCGCATCGCGCTGGATGCCCACTATTCATCAGGACTGCCTCCGATAGGATCGGTTATATCCTTGTCAGAATCACCGATAGTTGTCCTTGGAACTGTTCAAGATGCTTTAGCTCTGCTCAGGACTGCATACTCTCTACCTACCTCCCACTTTCACCAACTTACAACATCTGCATCGGAACTTGTCATAGTGCTGCTTTCTTGTGTGTCAGATATGTCACAAGTCTCCACCGCGCAAGCTATGGTTCATTTTGCGGAAGCAAACGACATCCTTCAAAATTTTCGCCTTGCACCAGATCTTCGACAAGTCTTGGAAACATTTGTTCTTTCCCTCAGTATCTTGATAGGAGACGACGCAAAAGCCGCCCGAGAAGCACAAATGATGCACAGCATGCAATTATCACTTGCCAAAGGGGATACAAGAAGTCCGCGTTCTGACACTGATATCGTGACACTAAGTCTCCTCCTCCACCAAATGGTAGGCCGTTGTAGTCTACCCTTTTTTAGTGGCTTTAATCGGGGTCACAGATGCGCAATCGCGCGCAAGAATTTGGTATTGGAAGTAGCACCAATGTTGTTGCCATCCTATTAGGAGCTTATCTATGGTCTTCCTGGACACCAGATGTATTTTACACCCAACTGCTACTCGCCGCCTTCACTTGCTTGTCAGAAAGTGCGGGTTCACCCGGGTTATGGAAGGCATTCATCATTGGCCGCGTAAGTGTCCATATAATATCTCATCTACACGCGTTTAAAATTCAGTTACCGAATCTACTCGTATCATTCGAGTGTCTCGCCATCAAAGACAAGGCTGCAAATGCTGACTGGGTGAGCTTGGAGAATTGTGAAATTAATGCCGTTTGACGATGCACAGACAGTCGCGCTGAGGGTGGCCTTGTCAACTGTATTTCGACGTGCCGACATCATTGTACAATGCGAGCACGTCCTAACAGGACCAGATGCTAATACGTATGTATATTTGGCTTGAAAATGTCCATGCCAGCTCAGAGTCCGATGTCAGACCATTCTCACGTGAATTTCTTCAAAGTCTTGTGAGACTGGAGCTCATAGACATGGGACTCGCTGTTCAATTGGATCCAATGTCATCAAACACTACTGCATCCAGATTGCAGCTAGAAGCTCAAGAACATGGTGCAGAACTGGAAGTGAGTGGCCTGACCAGTTGTCCACATCGGTAATAATAACTTGTCGAAGTCATATCTGGAGTCCAAACTACCGATTGATGCCAGCTTTGACGATGTCCATGCCTGGGTCGCGCGAGTATCCCATGATATCAGTATGCAAAGTATCTTTGCAAACGTTTTTTTAAAGGTATGAACTCAAGAGTTTAGGCGGTGTTATTTGACAGTCATACCTTAGCGCTTTTCCGTGCTCGCTCGTGCCCATGAAGTCGAGCCCCTTAGCCACCTTTGCAGACTACTATACACTCAAAGTGCCCTTCTTGATAGTTTGGCGATCCATATCAAGGTTTCGGAGCTCATATTTCACTCATTGTCGTTCTTAGAAGAATATGATTGCGAAACTGTGGGTGCGTGGGCAATGCCTTACAGTTGTTCACATATATCATACGTACTGATTCCTTGAAAGGCGATCCTCAAACGGCAGTCAGCCATCTTGGCGATGTGGTCCTTTTCATCCAGTACACCCTTCGTCGATATCAGGTGGGTAGAATCCAGTGAACAGGACATCCTCCCTCAATAATAGCAAACTCAGTTTCATTCAACATCGTTTTCTTTTGATGACAAAACGATCTCGGCCTCTTACTTATCGTCCTCAAACTTGGTTCACACGATGGAAAATCTTTCTAGTGATGAAACAACATGTTTTAATGCGTGGTTCAAGGCACTCTTCGACAGTGGTAGTGAAGGAATAGAAGATACAATTTTACGGTATGTAGCTCTGTTTTCCACTTTACTCGAACCTTGCTGAATATCATGGCTTAGATCAACAAAACCAAAAACTCTCCTCCGAATCTCTGCCACATTATTTTCCCAGGCCATCAAAGCTGCAAAGCTGCAAAAAATTGACATTGACGTTCTCAACAACGGTGTTTCCTATTTCACGGGTCCGCTCCTCAGTTGGACTCTTGTTGGTGTTGTTCTAGCCCTTGTTCAGGAGGCGGTACAACAGAGGTAATCCGCCTCATTACAAGCGCGTAGGGAGTCTAACACCGATCGCATTTTAGAACTGCAACTCAGATGCATTTTGACATTCTACAGACTCTTGCTCTGTCGTCCTCCTGTCCTCGTCCCGTCTTGGCTCTTTGTAGCTCACAACTTCTATCGCTTTGCTCCCTAAAGCCAAGGCCCCCATCGTTTGATGTCACGGCTATTAGTCGTGTAATCGCGGATGCATCAGGACTTAAACCAACAGGTGAGTGCTTGTCATCATGCGAGCGTACCAGTTGACCTGGGTTGTAGATGGGAGCCCTACCATCAGCCCTTGGCGTTTCCAGCCCCGACAGTTGATACAAGAGGCCTTCGCCAGGGCGAGATCCCACAAAGCACCAAATTTAGATGTCGAGAGATGTCTACAAATGGTCCCAACCACAAAATTTATACAACTCTTCTGGTCGGAGCTCGTGGCATCTGCGAACCTTGGAGAACTCGAGATCTGCCGTCGGGTGGCAACATTTGTCCTAAGTACACCCAGATCACCACCTACACCACCATTGATTCCCATCTTCCTGCATGTCGCCCTACCTGCGCTGTTAGCGGCTACTGATCGCCAACAGCCACCCGAGCAAACGATAAGCATTGAGCTAATTGTTTCCGTTATTTCTTCTGCGTTGACCGCTGCATTTCACCTCGAATGGGCTCTCGATGCAGTTTACAGGGACCCTCCAACGATTCTTGGGCAACGTAGCTCTGGTATGGCCCGCAAATTGCTGAATGATCTCCGGGCGAGGAAGGGGAGTCCGGCCAGCAAAACAGTAGCACAGCGGTTGGTTTCGTCACCGTCATTTGTGACTAATTTTCCAGCAATAGTTGGGGAATCTGGCATATGAGGTATATTAATATGAATCAAGTATGTATATATCCGAAAACATCTATGGCCAAGCAACTTATGCATCAGTTGGTGGAGGAGCTAAACATATGATTAAGTGAGTTCCATTAATAGGTGACCATGCCACTTACGACAGCAGGCATTCTCAGCCGGATTACATTCCTGGTCAGGAGGACAAAGAATCAGACATATATCACCACCGGACTGATGGGATTGTTAAGCTTGATTCAGTACGATAGTGAGAATGACATTACTGGGGTGAAGCCATCTGGGAAGCTGGCGCCTGGATTGTGATACTCTGGCTGTATTGTGCTGGAGTGGATCCCCAAGTGGTGAAGTTCTCCACGGATCTTGGCCGCAATGGGCATGAAGTCGTGATTCCGGGAAGCAAGCACATGGACTGAGGCTACAATTTTCGTTTCTGAGAGTTGCCATACATGCAATTCATGCAAAGAGAGCACTCCATCGATAGCAAGTATTGCACCCCTCACTTCTTCGAGCGATACAGTCGCAGGTACACCCTGTAAAAGGATAAAAGACGCACTCCGCACTGTTATGGACATCAGCCAACGAAAATCTTAGAGAACCATAATTCAAATTACCTAGTGGCAGAGCACTCGAGAAAATGATAACTGTGATAACCAGGCTGATTATAGGGTCGCAATAGTATTTGAAGCTCCATGTGGTAAGCCAAATGATAAGACCGGTGGCGATGACTCCCACATTGCCCAGCGCGTCACCAATAACATGTAGGACAAGTGCTCTCATATTCATGGAACCGGCATGTGAGTGTCCATGTTTCTGAGCTGCTTGGCCATTGCCATGTTCATGAACAAGTAATGGAGTCGTCTCCCCGTTGAAGGCAGCTGGAGGCTGTGAGGTTATGTCCTGATTGCCTCTGGATGCTGAGTCTAAATCATGAGGAAGCAAAGTGTTGTTTAACCGGGGAGATGACGGTGGTGAGCGAGCGAAGGCAATCTCATTGGCAGTTTGCACTAAGTGAGCGCGTGTTGCAGCAGGATGGCCATAAAGGGAGGAATAAGACGAGGAAGCAGATTGCGCAAGGTCCCGTGCCCGAGAACTTGATCGAGCGCGGGCGGGGATAGGCTTCTTTTGGGTAGGGGTATCTTCACCATTAGAACCTGCCCTCACCGACGATGTGACACTGGCGGGTGCTGGTGGTCCATCTGAATGACCATCGGAATGACTATGTTCTACCAGAAAGAAGCGATAAATATCGAATCAAATCGATGATGTAACAACTTTACCATGAAATAGGACGAGCCCTACTATATTTGAGGCAAGGCCGAGGGACCCAACGATAACAATGAGTTTAGGATTGGAGATATCTTTGATGGGTCAACTTTAGATATGGAAGGGCCGGTTGTGATGCACGTTGCTTACCTGGGGTGCTAAAGAAGCGTTCTAATGCCTCCAAAGAGATGGAGAAACAGAGGGCCAGAAGAAATACACCATTCACGAGTGCCGCCAGGATTTCAGCCCGATGCCATCCGTAAGAGTATCGAGAGTCGACCGAGCCGTCTTTAGTAAGCTATGGAAGGGGGGGTATCAGACTGGGCGATCCGAGGGTAGCACGCCTATTACCTTGATGGCATACAGAGCAACGACCAAGCTCATGACATCACTTTACAAAAAAAAAAAAAGGTTAGGTGAGTTTTGGAGGATGGATGTTATGAAACGTACTTGAGCATGTGGAAACTGTCCGCTACGAGTGCCAAAGATCCAACTGCATAACCTAAGAAAGCAGATGAATGATATGAGAAGGAGCGCCCTGAGGTCAGCAATACCTGTGATGAGTTCAACAAAAAAGAAAAGGACATCGATAATCAAAAGGAGAGTTATGCGCGTTGAACGAGACATTGCCATGGTTTGAACAGAAGGATCTCCAAAGAACAAGTTGGTCGTGCCTTGGAGATTTGGATGAGGTTTAAAAACAAGTGAAAGGACAGAAGCTTCTCGGTTAACGGCAGCTTACCAATCTCCGGTTTGCCAGCAGGGCGCCACGCAAAATACATCATCCGTGTAGGTTATTCTAGTTTCGTGCGACCCTGCAAACAACTTACTTCCTCGCTAAAATTTCGTCTTTGCTGATACGGAAGGTTTGATATTAGAAGGTGTTAAAGTGGTTGCACAAGAAGCAGCTGACCCGCTCTCTATTGATTCAGTCTAGCCTTGCGTTGATGTCGAAGGCGATAGGGAGGTTCGGAAGAAGCACCTGATGTACAGGATCACTTGGGCAAATCATCCTGCATTTTTTGTGGGAGTCAAGCCTGAAGGAACACAGTTATTTTATGCTACATCTATGCTCTGCTCTATTGATTGGTCCGCCTTTTTTTCCACCGTCTCAAGGTAAGATGCGTACCTAGGTTGTCCAGCAATCCATGCGGGTAGAACTCAGTGCTCGAGGGATCGAGATATCCAATTGGTGACAAAAAAAACCATTTCTACGGGCAGGGCAAATGTCTGGATTGAAGTTTTGGAGCAAACCCGTGTATTATTCACATATCTCGACGTGCACGATGTGTATTTTATTCTAATCTGAGGCATGTGGGTGAGCCCCAACGGTGTCAACACATTACAGATTCACATCTTTCTAGAAGACGCGGCGCGCGATAGGATTAAATAGAGGATGTTCATGTCCGATAGGCGGTTGCTAAATACATCGTTAACACCGCAGTGATGTCAGAAATCTGTGGGCACTGGGCAAAGGGTCTCCCAGTTTTTGGAAGTTTTCTTTATCTTGCCAGGAGAGATACCGCTGCTGAGAATTGCGACGATATTCAGTTTTATGGCATTTCTTGATTAGGCTGAAGCCACAGGCACAGTGACCGTACTAAAGATAGAACACTCCCGTACAATGTACCTATGAGAATTTGAAACTGCAAAGAATGTCGTTGACAAAGGCTTTACGCAGCCAAGGGTTCTACCATGCTCTAGCCTATTTCCCCTTGCCGTTCCTTACTTCTGGGGCTGAGGATATGTGAGTCCCGTGTTGAATTGGGGTAAGGTGGCGTCAGCACGCGAAAGGACCATAGAATGGAAGTAAAGCGTCAAAACAACTCGTGAAAACTCAAACTCAGAATACCTAAAGATATGTATGGTGTGGCAACAAAATATAGAAGGCGTCTGCATGTGTGTGAATGCGGACCGACAAAAACCGAGCCTCAAATTTCTGAATGGATCATTGTACCCGAGTGGCCCCTTCAAAACAGATCTCTGATCTTAGCGCGGAGCGAAAGGGTCAGCGACATCAAACACGGAAGGACCCAGGTTCTCCTCGTTCCTGGGAGTCCATTTCCCCACTTGTGATAAAATTTCAAAGATACCATATGATCACTCCATGAGTCGTACATCCAAAAGTTGCCTTGCACAAAGGCCCACAGTTTTCAAAGTCGTATTTAGGCCGTGGTCTACCCCATCTTTACACATGGCACCCGCAGGCTGCTAGGTTGCTACTATTAGTCCACAACCAAGCTCACGTTTGATTCATTTTGCCCGCAAAGTTGAGCATCAGCAACTTGTTTGCAAGTGATTGGCAAAAGCTTCTCAGATTTTTTCTATTGTAACAGTCCGTCTCTCGACCACCTTCGCAAACGAGAGCGAAATTGTCAGGAATGGCAGCCACATCGATGGCAGCTGCACTCGCAGCTTCGTTACCCGCACCTTCTGCTACGCCTGCGGCTGCTGCGCCAACATATGAGGCCATTCCCGCATCCATGTCGAAAGTTATTGACATCGAAGCCGAGATACCATTGACAAGCGTACAGCTGGACGGACTGGTAAGGTTCAGGATCTTTCGTGCGATGCTTCCCACCTTACATTAATGTGGGCATTTGCTTGAATGTATTTGGGCTGAACACGCGATTAGGTCGTTACAAAAATCATCAAGCATGCACGAGAGGCGCCATCATCGAGTGCTCATGGATTATTGTTGGGGCTTGATTTGGACGGCACTCTCGAGGTCTCTAATTCATTTCCACTACCTCGGCATTCGGGAGATGAAGACGACAAATCTGCCAAATCCATTGGTGTGTATGTTGATTGGAGGAGTGAAGACACATTGACTTAAGTTTATGGGGGGCTGTCAGCACGGCATCAGGCATCCATGCTGCGATCGTTAAAGGAAGTCCAGGCAGATGATAGCGTTGTGGGGTTCTACCAAGCGACGACGCTAGGGGCGTTCTACAACCAAACATTAATTGATACACAAGCCATTCACCAAGACAAGCTCAGACATGGAGGCGTTGTTATTGTTCATGGTAAGATATACCATTTAATTAGCGATCGCAGCTAAAATAGCACTTGGGGGCTGTAGATTTGTCGCAGACCGCGAGGGGGAATGCTTCGTTCCATGCGTACAGGCTAACAGCAAGTTTTCTTGATGCACACAAGAAAGCAAATTTCAGTACATCGAGGTAGGAATGCTTTCGTTTTCACATTGATAGATTTTCATAATGGCGCAATCTAGTCTGATCAACCATCGTTTAACGTTTGCTTCGATCCTGGAGGAGATACCCCTCAAAATCCGCACGAACGCACTCCTAAGTGCATTCCTCGGGACACTTACAGAACCACGACCATCTTCGCTCGCTGACGCCACACCCGATAGTGCCACGGTATCAGCGATTGGACCATCGTTCTCAACGTTAGATCTGGGAACAGCAGGAGTGACACGGAATCTGGAGCAAATTGTGGAAGCCATCGACAACTACCGGACGGAAGAAGGGAACCTGTCATACCTTGCACGCCAAATTGCGCGGGAACGAGCGAAAGCTGACAACTATATTGCTAAGAGGAAAGAGGAGAACCAAGGACGAGTTGCACAAGGACTTGCACCGCTGCCGGAGGAAGATGTGACACGGCTGTTCAAGATCCCAGCTGAGCCAAGCCGGCTTGAAAGCATGCTTGTGCTAGGTCAAATTGATGCATATGCGAAGAGTCTGGCGGGGACAACGAGCACGGGGCTGGTGAAAATGTACGCAGCAAAGGCAAGCTCGGATGCTTAGTAATAGGATTATTTGTTTGTGTGTTTGTGTGTTTAGCCACGTTTCGGGGTTTAAAAAAGAGTTTGCCTTTTTGAATTCTGATTGGTGATTATTTACTGCTTGTTCTTGTGCTCCACCCGTTCACGTTCTTTTTTGATCCTTTTTTTCCTTTCTTTTCTCTTATATAAACGCAATAGTGTTTAACCCTCACTCCTTGGACCTGACCATCGCTATGTCGTTCACAAAGTGCTTCGTCCTTCTACTTTCCATCGTTGCCTCTACATCAGCTTTGGCTACCCCCCACGTCGCTCGCAACATCCATCACCACCACCACGCCATCGCCGCCCGTGTCCCGGTCCCTGTCCCTGTCGACGTCCCCCACTTGCCCATCCGGAAGCGTCAGAACGGTAGGAAATGCAGACAGCGCGCATCCTCCTCTCTTCTTCCCTCCGCGAGCTCTACCCCTATCCCCGTTGTCGTCGAGCCCTCATCTACCGCGAAGAAGACTTCAACTGCCGTGGCCCAGCCCACTCCAGATGCGACGCAAACTAGAGCCTTGGTCCCCAAGCCGGTTCCAACGCCTGTCAAGCCGGTTCCCACACCCAAGGCTGCTCCAACAACCACCAAGAATGCCCCAACAACCACCAAGGCTGCACAGCCACCCGCGGCTGGCAACCTTCCAAGCTTCATGGTTGGCATCCAGACTGGACAGGGCACGTTCTACGACAGTACGTTTTACATCCCACGTTCACAAAATTCTATCTAATCCCCTTTTAGCCGGTCTTGGCGCCTGCGGTATCGTCAATAAAGACACAGATTTCATTGCCGCTGTTTCCCACCTCCTTTTTGATAATTTCCCGTAAGTTTGGATGCCTCACTCTGTAATGGATCCCTCTAATTCACCAATCTTATAGTGGTTACAATCGCGTCAACCCCAACAGCAACCCCATGTGTGGTCGGACCGTAACCGCACGTTGTATGTTTTCCCTTTCATTACAACCCTTTATAATAATTAATTTGCCTGCCAGACCAAGGCAAATCTGTCAAAGTCGCACTCACTGATCGTTGCACGGGGTGCAAAACGACAGACTTGGACTTCTCCCCTTCTGCGTTTGCGCAGCTGGCCGATTTCTCTCTCGGACGTATTTCCGGCATCACCTGGACCTGGGACTAGATGTCTCCATCCGTTTCATGCTTTCTTGGCTTTCCTTCTCTTCTTATTGCTAGATTATCTTTTTCGGGGTGCGACGTCAGCGACGGTTCTTTGCCCGCCCCTTCCCAGTGATAGGAGTTGGGTGAAGCTAGGTTTCCTTGGCACTTCTATTCGAGCTTGCTCGAACAGCATAATCAAGATTATGCTCCTTGGTATTATACTCCTTTGTAAGGCTGGTGCATGTAGAAATTATCACAAATTTGTAGAGAAGATGACCACTATCTGTGAGAAGGCCCCTTTTTTTTTTTACCCGTGGCCCGTGATGCATGTATTATGCATGCTGCTCCAATGCCATAACGGCTCACACGGTGAGTTTTACATGTGCCCAGTATTCTTGCTCCGCCGTTCCCATCACCGCGCGGTCGACAGATGCCGACAACTCGTTGCCTTGCCGTTGTTCGCCCAGCATGAGCAACGTCGTCACCATGTCAAGTGCAAGACAACGAATGGATGATGAAGCAGGAAGCCTTCCATATGGGCCAAGAAGCTGTCCGCGGACGGCGTGGTTGATGCTAAAATATGGGACGAGTCGTGTTTGTAGCGATGTGATCACCTAAGGGGCTGTTAGATCGGGGCGTAATAGGCTGGGGGGAAGGGATGACACACGTCAGCGTGGACAAGCCTCGATCGCCGCTGGAGAATACGTAGCAGCGCTCGGAGTATGATCTATGCGTGATAATGAAGTGTCTGGGGTAGTCAGAGAAGTCCGAGTTAACCTGCCTCGGTGGCAAGAAGATTCTTAGGTCCAAGCTCCCATAGCGTTTGTGGCAGATGAAGCAGCCAGGCTTCGAATAGTTTGGCTTCTGCAACGTCTCGACGCAATCTGAAAGCCCCTTGGTACTGGCGCTCCGTATCGAGCTGCGGTTCGTTACATCAAAGTATGTTTATTTTACTATTCAGGGGAACATACCAAAACGAGTCGAGTAATAAACTCGATTGTGATTTGTTTGGTTGACGAGAGGGAGGCTGTTTTAATGGCATGATTGAGGGTGGCACGCAAAATGTTGGCAGGTGTCCCGTCGTCTGGTGTAACAGGGGCATTGGCAAGGGACCATATTGTCGGCAGCAACGTCACATAGGCAGATGGGCTTAGGGTGTACCCAATCTGGGAGGTGCTTGGTGCGCCCTGAAGCAAGTGAATGATGTATTCGCTCACACGCAATGTCTGCCTTGACAACACATCGAGTTTGCAGGACTGTGTGCTCGAGGGCTGTCGACCTGGGAGTTGGAGCTTATTACGCTGGATAACTGGGGTCGTATTTTGGGAAGCGATGAGAAGGAGCGATGTCAATTCACAATAAATGAGATTCAGCTTGTCAAATATTTGTTCAACCTATAATCTATGAGCGCTATCTAAACAGAAAATCTCATCATATCGCATACCTTGATTTCTCGGGTCCCATGCAAGCGGAATGGGAAATACGGAGTCATGTATCCCAGCAAAGACTGTAGATCAGCAACATAGGGCGCAGGAATCTGTTCGTACATGATGAATAACTTGATCAGTGGTGGCAGCTCAGGAATCAAACGCACATTTTCACCCGTCTGCAGCGTTGGGCCATGAAGACTTTGGGCTACCTGAGCTACAGCCAAAATTAACTGGGCCTCAGTTTCTGGAATGTTGTTTGAACTCGGAGAAAAGACCAAGGGTGCATAATCGAGGAAGGTTGCAACCAAGGTTGGATGTAGTGTTCGGGATAGATGCTATATGCAAAATGTCATGGAAAATACGGAATAGGAGCGTCGCGAAACTTACAATTATATGGCTGGTATTGGAAATGGAATCCAGTTCATTCGTTCCCTCCAGGGGTTCGACGAACAAATCTGATGTGGCCCACATGCTCGTACACGAGTCAACGTGGGTGTAGGGATGTATAAAGGTATTAACTAAGTCTTGGTCTTCAACCTCTTCCTTCCATCTTCTATGGCACTGACTCGAAGAGCCATCTGAGGATAATGACGGCCGGAGAAGGTCTTCGAATGTCTTGTAGGCTTCAGCATCTGGAAAAGACGCTGCCAGGAACCAAGGATTAAATGATGAAGGAATAACTGTTGCTGCAGGAAACTTGTGCGAAAAAGCCAGCTGAAGAAACGTAGCTAATGACTGGAACACGACAAGTTTTGACTGTTAAATGGGTCAGTAGAGCTGCTCTTGTAACAGAAGGACTTGCGTACGCGTGAGGTCAGGACTACACTCGCGGTTGATGTTGCCTTTGGAAGCCCTAAGTAGGTATCGTCAGGATTTCAAGATACAAGTAACGGGCATGAAGAATACCGTCGTCAGTTTCTCCGTACTTGGAGCCCGCATTCAGAATGCCTAGATATCCTTCTAGGGCGCGGTTGCCGTGATTTTTCCGACCTTGATTCCAGCCAACGGTCACACTTCCAGGAATATAGTCTAATAACAGGTCCAGAAAGCGCACGGCATCTACCCGGATTTCTGGGAAGATATGGGTCTGAGCAGACGTGATAAACAACAAAAGCATGTTGGAGTGAGGGATAAGGTCATTCTGCGTGTGAAGGCGGTGAGGTAGATGTCGCTTGGATACAGTAATATACTGACTGGTGGTATTTGCGGGAAGAGCCAAGCATAGAACGTCAGTAAGCATTTGCGAACTCCTGCATCCTATGCTTCTTGAGGTGTTGTATAGCCTTCAATTAAAGCAGACGGACCTCATCACCAATGATGCGAACGGTGGCATTGAACAGGGTAGATATGCGAGAATGCAATAAATCCCAATGTGATTCTAAAAGTTCACGCAATCCAATAATTGCATCTGGTCAAGGGTTTAAGAATCGTCTATGGGTAGCGATCATCGAGAAGACCTTTTCTAGTGCTCGCACTGTAGTGTTTGACCTGTGAAATTAAGTTATCGAATGTTAGTCTTCGTTTAGTTGTCGGTTCTGCTGTTTCCTGGTCCACGGCAATGCGCTGCGTTGGCAATGCAATAGCTATGAGAAATTAGAAACCATGTTCCTGCCTTATTCGCAGGGTAACTCACAACGCGCTTTGAAAGATGTATCTATGACATTGCTCGCGATTTGTTTCCCCTTGCCGAGCTTGAGTTTTGATTTCTAAAACGGTGTCAGGTCAATGAAAACAGGTATTAGAGCAGAGGAGCCATACTGAAAAATCAGCTGCCTTGCCCTTTCGTTTTTTTGCACTTTTGGGCATTGGTCAAGCTAGATTATCGAATATTACATAAGATATCGAGACCATGCAGTGTAAACCCTATCTTTTGTGTACGCTAGTATGCAGCATTCCCTTCGATCGAGCCCCCAGTGCCGAAACATTGTTTCAATCACCCAAAGTTCTGTAACCGTTCAAGGAATCCGTCACTAAGGCTTAACTTAACTATCGAATGATACGATACAGGATGTACTCGATTGCTCCAAGATAGGTAATAACAGGCGACGGATGGCTCGTAGGAATGTAGTCCATGGTTAACGTCCTTCCCAGCCACGCCCTACAGGTGAGCAATACTCATACCAATAATCGGAACCAACAACCGCGATCAGGGAAGTATTTCCGTTTGAGCGGAGGAATACCATTGCACCTTTTAGAGGATCGCCTTTGTTCATAAGTATCAAGCTGCCAGCATCTCCGGTGTCATTCATCATTATGAAACACCTTGCATGGATAATTCTCTAGGGCGAATGGTGCAAAGCCTTGGGGCGGGGTTGTGGGGCTTTCAAGCAGCACATCAAAGGTGAATTAGAAGGCTCGAAAAGCAACCTTTATTATTCTCGTGGGCAAATGGTTGAATCAAGGATAGCCACAAATATGCCTAGCAGAATCCTTCGCTTGTCGCGATAAGGCCTATACAAGTTTGGCCCACAGGAACAGTCACCTCAAAGGTCTATTGAATTGGTTCTAAAGATGATATAAAATGGTTCATTCCTCACGCCTAACATGAATCAATCTGCCAAGATGGACTCCAGGGCTGTTTATCCAGAAGATGGGTGACGGAGTACCATCGCCTACCAGGCCTTTAGAAAGGGTGACTTCATGAAATCAACCTTGAGTTGAAGGCAGAGCATGTCTTCATCGTCGTCAGTGAACCCTCGCACATCGATTGTAAATTTGGCTAGAGAGTGTATGTTAGAACGATAACGCGAGTTCGATGAACATGAATTGACATACCTTGAGGAATCTCCTTTGGAAGGGCCACAGTTTGTTCGACTGTATATTCCCCAGGCCCCACGGGGCACCGGAGAGAAGCATTAGCGTTGATACTAGAAAAGCGGGTTGGGTTGGCGTTTCTAGTAGAGATGCGTGACGTACGCCTCCTCACAAACGTCAAAGCGTTTTTGCAACAGCTTTATAAGACCGAGCTTCACAGTTACATCGGCATAGGCACCGTCCTGCAAGGGA
>JASFDG010000088.1:35771-56761 GCA_036937095.1 Phaeolepiota aurea
GTTATACATACTGCACTTTAATTATAAAACGCTTGCAGCAGGTGATAGATCAGGTGCCAGTTGTTCTTGAGATTGTAATCCATTCCATTGGACCACGAAGCCTCAGTGCTCTATCGCCTGTCAGGTATTGCTCGATGCATGCATTTCTTCGCTCTCCTCGAGGTGTTGTCTTATAGGTTTTTCCATGGAATACACCTAGGCTTCTAAGGCCTGCCAATTGGCCAACCCCTTGTCTATCTATCCCCCGGAGACGCACGTTCGCACCTGTACACTGCCACAAAATTGGTATAAATGTGGGTTCAAACACCTTCATCTGGCCTTGTTTCCGTTATGTCGAGAAAGGCCCTGCACGCCATAATCCTCCTTCTAGATATCACCTCTCGATGCGTGGCTAAGCCTGGTGTTCTGCAACAAATCGATTCTCTTGAAAAATCAAATTCGATCCTTCTACAGTATTCAACTCAATTCTCCCAAGACATAGTTCCTAAGCCAATTCATTCGCATAATGATTGTCAGTCTCTTAGATGATATTTCGTTTGTTTTGTTGGACCAGATTCCTGGGTATCATTTACAGACTGGCGTGATGTCCCATTGCTCACCGCGCTGAGCTTTGGTGTCGCAAGCGTCGAGGCAGATGTATGGCTTATCGAAGGTCAACTGCTTGTGAGCATTATTTAATGGCGCTAGAAATCGAGTGATCCAAGTTATTTGTTAGGTGGGGCACGAAATGGCTGCTTTAACGAAAGAACGTACATTCGATGCATTGTACATCAAACCGCTCCTCGGCATACTGGACAAACAGAATCCCAAAAACAGGCTCACCGTGAACCAGACTCGACCTAAGTGGGTTACTATTGCAATCTGCAGAACAATTTCTAAATTTCTTTAGCGGTGTATTTGACACTTCGAGTGGCACCCCATTGCAATTACTCGTCGATATTAAGACTGATGGACCAACGTGAGCTTAATTCATAACCGCCGATGTCGAGTTATACACGGCGTTGCACAGGGCATTACCTTTCGTCTTGAAGGCGCTGGAGCCATTGAGGGCTGCAGGGTATCTGACGACTGTCTCTAATCAAACGGCTGCCGAGTCTGCGGTCGTGGTTATCGGCACAGGCAATACACCTTTGGTGGAGATCCAGGAGCTCTCGCCCAGGTTCATGTTCTTTGATGCCCCCTTGACCCAATTGAAGAACTCGACTACTGTCCAGTGGGGTCCTATGCTTGCTCCTCTTGCCAGCACTGATTATGAAGTTGCCGTTGGATGGAATGGGATAGATGACATTACGGAGGCTCAGTTAAATGCTATAAAACAGTTTGTATCAGATGCGCATAGTTTGGGGATAAGGGCGAGATTCTGGGACACCCCAGGTTGGCCTATTGCAGCAAGGGACAGAATCTGGGAAACCTTGACGAACAATGGGGCGGATTGGTTGAATGCTGATGACCTCGAAGCAGCCAGCCAGTTCTAAAGAAATATATATGTTCGTTGCTATGAGCGTTTATAACGGCGTCCGAATACTGTGCCTAGATTAAGTATCCTGCCATCTGGAGATGGTCTCTGATGCCCAAGTGCGCCTCGTGCAAGGTCAAGTGCTGGCCTTGTTTCTCCTGGATTTAGTTGTCCTGCCGCTTGATGTGGCGCACGGTTCTGTGAATTTTTTTGCTTCATCTCCCCATGAATGGTTCGAAAGGCCAAAGGAGTGGCTAGCAAGTGATCCTGGTCATGTGCAGGTAAGGAAGGGCTGTTGAGAACGTTCTATGAATAAAGCTCACAAAATAATCGCCAACTTTACGACTGAGTTCAAGTGGAGCACTTTGGTCTCGGTATTTCAAGACCTTTTGGAGATTCCAACGCGTTTTTGGGCGTAGTCGTCCACCCTTGTTTTGAAAGGTGATGTTCCTCTCTTCGATAATTAATTCTCGTGTCCCTTCTGCTCCGCTGTTGATGATGGCCTCTGGCCTCTGATGCCTTAGTTTGTCCTTCAACAATTCCCAACCAATGGCACGCGACGTCATCTCCCACTTGAGGTCCCGTGGATTATCGACTAGCTCCAAAATTGCGTGTGGAGCGTTGTCCCCCTTGCGGTTGCCAAACTTGTGAACGCGCGTATATCCACCAGGTCGGCTTGCGTAACGTTCTGCGAACGTGCCAAAGAGTTTTGGTAGCAGTGCTGGTTTGAGAAGGAAAGCAGCCGCACGGCTTTGCGCTGCTCGATCCCCCCTCTTGCCCAGTGTTATGATCTAATAGGCCTTCAGCCTTTTGTCTACAAATGATAGTAATCGCCCGCCTTACCTTTTCAGCTAACCGTGCCGTATCGCGAGCCTTGGGTAAGGTCGTTTTGATTTGTTCATGCTCGAAGAGAGAGGTCACCAGATTTCTGATTTCTAATTAGCCATTTGACGTTGATTGCTGATGATATATTACCGCAGCATGAGCATCCTGTGTGAGGAGGTCCTCGAGAATTTGCGGAAGGCAATTCCATGCTTCATTTTGGGTTGTATGTAGACTCCAGAGCTACAAACCCAACTTGGGGTGTTCAGGGATTATATAAGCTGAAGTTGGTTCGGTGGTTGCCGGAGCCAGTCGCGTTTTTGTGAACAACCTTGCAAGTTCGTTCCTATTAAAATTCAGAGTATCATGTCTCTCTTCCGTTTCGCTTCCCGGGCCACGACATTCACTCGCGTAGCCTGGTCCACGCAACAACTCGCACCTCGCGCTCGCTATTCTGCTGCTGCCTCCTTATCACGCGACGCTGTCCGATCGCGTGTGTTCGAGGTTCTCAAGGGCTACGAAAAAATTGACCCCACGAAAGTATGTCTGGACTTTTTCTATTCCCTGTCAGCGTTCACCATCCATGCCTACAGATTCAAGAGACATCATCTCTCAGCCAGGACTTGGGTCTGGATAGCCTGGATGCTGTTGAAGTCATGATGGCAGTTGAGGAGGTATGGTTTATACGTCATGTATTTCAGTCTCGCCTTTGAGTTTTTTTTTTTGTTGAAATCCAGGAATTCTCCATTGAAATTCCAGACGCCGAAGCAGATGAGATACAGACAGTCCAACAGGGTAAGTTCGGTACTTTCATGCAAGTGTCTCGCTGACGTATGTTCAGCTATTGACTACGTAGCCAAGACACCGGAAGGTACGGAATACGTCTGACATCAGATATACATTATTAACTTTTATTCGCTTCTTGCAGCTCGCTGAACATAGGATCTTTGGAGGTTTGCGCAGACGGCAGAATCCGTACTTACATTGCTTCCGCCAATCCTGATCCTTTATGTCAATATTCTGGAAACTCATGATGCCCAAAAATGAGATAATCTGACGGCAAGATCGGATAAGCCATAGACTTCGAGCAGCACCCCACTTGAGATTGAGGAAAGAATGCCATCCAGGGTCAGCAAGTTGCATGCTGTTCTTGGCTGGACGCATGAGGACCATCGTCCATTGCTATTCGGAGAGTGCCGATTTGGGAACAATTACCCCTCATTGGTATCGTATCTTGCATCCGTCATCTTATTTCCCTACATAAGGTCCCAATAACGGCATCATGTATTGACACACCATTATCCCTCCGATATAGACATCTCTTACCCCACCATGCGAGAAATTGTGGTTGAGCAGCCCTGGTTGAAAGTTGGTTGCACCCTAGGAGAAGGTGTTTTTGTCTGACAAGGAATGCTGATAGTTTCAGAATCGCTCAATGACTTCCTTTACGCAGGTCCGCTCTATGAACCCGGGTCGGCCATTCTGCATTTTGTGGATATCTCTGAACGCAAGGTATGTATTTTCCAGCAGCTCAAGCGGCAATGAGACTGATAACTAACATACAGGTATATCATGTCAGCACCCAAAGTCGCGAAATATCGACAGAAGAGTTTGATGAACCCGTATCGTGTCTAGCTTTGAGGAAGAGTGGCAAAGGGGTATCTTCCGTTTCAATTGTAACCCTTATTTGGTTTCAAACAAAAATTTAGCTGGCTTGCGCTGCTGCGAAAGGTTTCGCCATTTTAGAAGGTAATTCTGGCCTAAGATACATCAGCATGCCGATTGTCGCCCAAGATGTTCCCCACACTCGATTTAACGATGGTGCTTGTGATAGCAAAGGGCGGTTCTTTGCGGGGACCATTTGTTCACCAGAGCATGATGTGCCAGGCAGACTCTATCGACTTGACCCGAGCAATAGAACCTGTATTGTTGTAGATGATGGTCCCTTCACGGTGTGTTTTAGAATTAGCTCTTCTGAGGTTCTGATGATGATGAGAATTGTAGGATTCAAACGGTCTCGGTTGGAGTCCAGATGAAAAAACCTTGTACGCCACCAGCATTTCCTCCCTTCGAGTTCTCTGATGTGTATGAAATCCCCATGCAGCTATTTCACCGATTCCTTGGTCAATAAAATTTATGCCTATGACTACCTTGATGGTAATCTGTCAAATCGCCGTATCTTTGTCGATGCTATTGCTCAGGGATTACCCGAGAAAACATACTGCGACGGTTTGTGCATTGATAGCGATGGATATGTTTGGAGTGCGCGGTAAATCAATTCCAAGATTCCCTATATACCCAGCTGACACAGACACATGTGCAGGTGGGGGGGATCGCGTATTGTAAGGTTCTCACCAGACGGCAAAATGGATCTGCAGGTTATATTTCCCACTGCGCTAAATATTACAGCTTGCTGTTTTGGAGGTATGTATAGTCACAGTGAACCTGCCGCCTGTCTGATGATTCCATCAGGAGAAAATAACGATCAATTGTACGTCACCAGTGCGAATTGTGGTGCGATAGGTGGGGATGCCACCAGGCAGGCAAGCTACCCCGATTCTGGGGATGTCTTTGTAGTCGACTTTTGTGGGGAATTTAAAGGTGGAAAACGTTGGGCATTTGAAGGATAAGGGCAGTAGAAATCGAGTAGAAATGAATAGATAAGTGTGAGCTTGGCCCGGAGTTTGCCGGGGGAACTGTGTAGTTTGCAATTAAGGTTTGGATCAGCATCAGCCACATTCGCTCGCCCAAGACGCCCTATACGCTCAACTCCTCAAGGTGAGAGTTTCTTATCGTCGTCCTAGACAGTCTCTAACCTCTCCATCCCCTTCAGGTTCGTGTGGCTCACGCGTTTCCGATAATTTGACCCATCGTCCCATTTAGACTTCAACATGGCCACTTTGTCTTCGACACCCATCGTTATTGATGGCAAGGGGCATCTCCTTGGTCGATTGGCCTCCATTATTTCCAAGCAGATTCTCTCGGGACAGAAAATTGTTGTCGTTAGATGCGAGGAGATTAACATTTCCGGCAGCTTCTTCCGCAACAAGGTGCGTTCTACCTAAGCCCATCTTTGGTCTCTCAAGCCGATAATCGTCTAGCTCCGCTATCACAACTTTCTCCACAAGCGTCATATCGTGAACCCTAAAAAGTCAGGCCCTTTTCATCATCGCGCGCCCTCCAAAATCCTCTACCGTGCCATCCGTGGTATGGTTCCCCACAAGAGCGCCCGGGGTGCTGCTGCACTCGAACGTCTCAAGCTCTTCGAAGGTGTACCCCCTCCATACGACAAGAAGAAGAGGATGGTTGTTCCGGAAGCTCTGAGGGTTTTGCGGCTGAAGCCTGGACGGAAGTACTGCACGGTCAAGGTGAAAAAATCTACACTCTCACATATGTTTTCATCCATTGAACTATGGGCTTAGCGTCTATCCCACGAGGTTGGCTGGGGATACAAGGATGTCGTTGATCGTCTTGAGGAGAAGAGGAAGATCAAGGCTCAGGCCTTCCATGAGCGCAAGGTATGTAGAATATTTATTTAGTAGGCATCGACTAAGCCATTTGTCCGCAGATTACTGCGATCAAATTGCGTCAAAAGGCAGTTTCAGATACCACGTCGTCGTTCCCGCAACTCGCCCAGCTAGGATATTAGAGGATAGTTCTGATTTAATTTGACTACTCTCTATTTGTCCCCATCATGCAACGCCCTCTATGTACCTACAATACTGACTATGCGGTCCCTGTTGGGCATGTTCTTGATATGACATATCTTTCTGCCATGTATTGAGACTCGAAATTGAGAAGAGTTGACTCGAACAAATTACCATCGGATTTCGGGCTGTTCCGAAGCATGACTATTCTTCCTTTTTTTTTTCACACCAGCCTTCTCTTCATTCCTTCAACCTCCTCCTCCGTCACCTCCTCCCTTCCTCCCCTCCCATGCCATCCGAATCCTCCCCAAAACGCGAATCTGGTATGCTATTCTGCAACTACTTTTTTGCTGTTTTCCTGAAAAATTTCTTCCCCTTTTGTCGTCACAGCTTCACCTCCGCCATCTCGTTCTCCATCCCCCTCGACCCATGACACTTTAACTCTTCGCGCTCTTGTGAGCACAAAAGACGCCGGCGTCATCATTGGAAAAGCTGGGAAAAACGTTGCCGAATTACGGGAGCAGACTGGTGTCAAGGCTGGCGTCAGCAAAGTCATTCCAGGCGTCCATGAACGGGTCCTTACCGTCACAGGCTCCGTAGAGGCTGTAGCAAAGGTGGTCCTCCTTTTCCCTAGTCGGTTTGGGAAACTCATAGTTTTTATTAGGCCTACAACCTCATTATATCTCAACTCGTCGCATCGAGTCCCGCGTCCCCCATCAGCGTCTCCTCACCTACATCCCTTCATACTTCCATTCGTCTCTTGATTTCGCACAATCTGATGGGTACTATCATTGGTCGCAACGGTCTCAAGATCAAGGCGATTCAGGATGGTTCTGGCGCGCGGATGGTTGCTTCAAAAGAGATGTTGCCTCAATCCACTGAACGAATCGTTGAGGTTCAAGGCGCCCCAGAGTCTATTGGGCGGGCAGTTGAAGAAATTGGCAAATGCTTGCTGGAAGATTGGGAGCGCGGCACGGGGACGGTCTTGTTTCATCCAGGAACGGGTGATGACCGATCAAGCGGTGGCAGGCGCTCTGGACACGCGTATTCAGGATCCACTTACGCAGGATCACGGCGTTCAAATGGTGATGGCAATCCTCGGGGGCGTACCCCACCCCCAGGTTCACCCACTCTGCCGCACTCCCCTATCCTCAGTCAGCCGGCGGCTAACCTCCGCACTCAAAACATTTCCATCCCATCTGATATGGTCGGTTGTATCATCGGTCGAAGTGGGACAAAAATAACTGAAATCAGACGCTTGTCTGGGTCCAAAATCTCGATTGCAAAAGCTCCTCACGACGAGACTGGTGAAAGGATGTTCACTATTGTCGGAACTCCCGAAGCTAATGAAAAGGCCCTGTTTTTGCTGTACAATCAACTCGAGAGTGAGAAGGAGCGGAGGGTTGGAAGAGAAGCACAACAGCAGTCAGAGTTACAGGACTAGACTGATAAATTCATTTCCCCTGGTATCTGACATCCAACTTCTGTTATCGAGGTTTCCGCAACGCTTCAGTCCGTTAGCACAGGCGAGTCTGGGCATGCAGGAATCATTAGCAGATGTCACCCTTCTGCCGTTCTTTGAAATATTCTTTCGTTTGGTGACATGTCAGCTTTCCTACATTCGACCCACCATTCTTGGTGCTTTATGCAGAAATTTTGCAATTACAGAAATCAACCACCTCTTTCCTTTGCCGCCTGATGCTGCAGATTTGAATTCATAATGTGGCGTTGATCCAATTAGCAATAGACTAGCTAGGCTCGGCAATCAAAATTATTCTAAAAGTTATACAACATTCCTTGCCGCTGTACCACCACAACATGCAAGCGCCTCTGCACTACTCTTCCCACTATGCCCAAGCTTATATGCAAAATCCATCTCACGCACAGCAGGCTCAACCTCAGTGGTACCAGTCAGGCAACATCCGCTGCACTTACAAAGGGTGTTCGTTTTCTGGCTCTCATAAAACAGTAGAGACGCATAGAATGGATCGCCATCTTATCTACCCACCAGGGTGGAAAAGGCGTCAAGATTGGGATGCTGATCCTAGTCTCAAAGGGTGCGTTTCTGATCTCGCCCCCTTGTTTCATACCATAACTCAAACTGACCTCCGTGGCTAGCAAACCAATACCAATTCAAGGCACGACCATTATCCTTGACTCTCCCGAGGTACTCGATGCTTGGATCGCCGAACGCAAGAAACGGTGGCCGACCTCATCTCGGCTTGAGGATAAGAAACGGAAACTCGAAGAGGCGATTGCGCGTGGACAATTACCTATAACGACCACAAATACATGGTCGACGAAACGACGAAAAATGGACGACGGCTTCAGTGGGCGTAATAGCAGCGCCCACGCCTCGAGCTTGTACCATGGTCGAACACGCGATTTATTTCGCCAGCGTACAACAGATTCTGGATGGGCTGGCAGGGGACGCGGTGTCATTGTGTCACCACCTGAAGCCGAGACGGCTCCAAATACTGTAGCCGTAGCAGTCCCTGCCAGGTTCAGTCCCGTCCACTCTAGCTCAAGCTGCTATTTCGAGGATGATGAGATACCAGAGACGATTTCATCAAAACCACCGCCAGATACACAGGCACATGTTCTTTTCATAAAGGAACACTTAGCGATAAAAAACGAAGTCCCAAAATGCAACACCCAAAATCCAAGATCTCGACCTCTGCAACCAAAGGCACAATCACACAACCCTTTTGCTTCACGGCCCACGCTCTTGCGAAATGTATGCACTTTGTTTATGTGCTGTGTCCTCTTTTACATCTCTTTGTTCACAGTTGCTGCTTCCTGAAATTCGCATGACTATTTCAAACCTATCTCAGGCCATCCGATTTCTGGTGGACAACGACTTCTTGGCTGGTGTAGAATCAAAGCCTGGTGAAGGCGACTTAAAAATGATCGAGGTTTTGAACCAAGAAACCAAGAATGTTTCAGACCCATAACAAACTATATTAGACTCACTAATCCTGTATTTATCGTTGCCATCTAACTAATATCACCTAGCTTCCTCCTCACTACTTGATTCTGTACCATTTTCACTGTCAGAGCCTTCTCCCAACTCGTTGGGATCGAGTTCGAGTGCTCGTTGAGAAACTTCGAATCCAGCATTCCCCAACCCTGTAGTAATCTCATCGGCTTTTGTGGGAGAAGTGACAACAACTGCGATTGAATGGCATGGATCAAACAATGGCAAGAAATGGGTTCGTAAAGCAACCAAAACATCATCCTTGGTGACAGCTTGATACTTTTCGAGAAGGTCAACTTGGTACGACTTGGACACATTTTTGAGTGCTTGATTTGTAAATGAAACCATGGCCTGATCCACGGATTATTTGATACCCGAAAAAAAAGTTCAAGAGAACCACTTACAGCACGTCCAGCAGTTGAGACATTCTTTGTTACATTGTAGACAATGCTGCTTTTCGCTGCGTCCAGAATAGTCTCATCGAAACCAATCTGAGACGGATGTCAGAAAGCTTCAGCTTTCATCGGAAATGAAGGACGTACAGTTCCATCAACCAGGCCTTTAATGACGTTTGAAGCTTCATGAAAAGCACTCATGCTATTGGAACTCTAGAAATTCGATTTAGTCATTGAAAATTTAGTGCTTTGAGAGAACGTACTCGATAAAGAGAGAAGCTCAGTATTCCAGCCTCCAGATCCAACGATGCATAAGCGCCATATGCTAATCCAGATCCTCGAATATACCGCTAAACATAATGTGAGATACTAGTAGACAGGCGACTTGACAGCTTACCCAAAGATAACTTTCTGTGGCGTTCAATACCTCCAGAGCGACCCTCATGGTAGGATACTCAGGGTGATCGAATCCCTGGATACCTTTAGTAGAGTGTGTCACATACGAACTCTCGATCGTAGGAAGAGTCATTACGATGGCCTGAACAAGTGAGTGAAGGGTCATCGGCGAGGAAGGGATTATTAACCTTTCGTGCGAGGTTCCTCCCCACATCGCTCAGAGTTTCCGACGCAAGAGGGACCGGTGCAAGCGGGACTTCCTATTAAATAAGAACGTTTGTGAGTCAGCTAGAACTGAAAGGCCGGGGCTGAACATACAGGGAGAGAAGGCGTGAAGTATTTCCCCCACAAGCTACGTGGCTCGTCAAGCTTGAGCACGTTACCCGTAACAGAAAACCGCACTCCGGACGGGTCAGTGACTGATGAGACGTAGATTGGATTTTGACAGACTCCAGATTCAAGGAGAAATAGCTACAGGATTTCCTGATCTCCTCAAAATCGGCAATGACCTCGTCCGGAGAGTCTTGCAACTGTTTACTGAGCTTCGGAATAAACTCAGACTGAGGAAGAATAGCCCCAGCCCGAGATGTAGAGTTCTCATTGAAAATCATTTGAGCCCAAAGTGATCCAAGGACGTTGTTTCCACTGCGTTTCATTTCTGGGAGCGATTGCTGTATTTTGGCAACGACAACAAGCAAACTAGAAGAAATTTTCATACCACGCCCGTGAAGAGAATGGCAAACTTACCGTTCTTTGTCAAATTCACTCCCATATACGAGATCTCTGAGCCAGGCTACAGCAGTTTCGTACATGGGTGCTTCCACCTTGATACTGACCCGCAGCAGGTCCGAAAATGCACTTGATACACCTAGACCAACTTCGTATGACACTGTTTCATTGTCGAGTTGGTTGATGACTTGTTCATGTGTCAACCGTTGGCCTGACTGTCTTGAAACTGGCAGTGCAAAAAACGCAGACAGATACGTGGATATGTGCCTGTATATTCATCAGAACAGAAGGATCACAAGTAAGAGAACTCACGGCCTCAATCTATTGGGCAGCTTTGCCAAGGAGAAATATGCATGTATGGAGATAAAATCGGACTGGTGTATGACAATGAGTTTACAACGATGGCATTCGATACGACACCTACCTCGACATGATCATACTCTACGAAGAAAGGAAGAGCCGATCCATCGGCATGAATATGTCTCGAGAGCGAGCCATCGCCCGTATCAGCCACCCTGAGTTTCCTGCCCTTTCCTGGTTCTTGTACGCTTTGAACAGGTATCCAAGCAATGGTTTTGACGTCGGGGACAGGAAATGATGTCAGAACCTCCGTCGGGATGGGTTTTCCATGCTCAGCTTTAGCTCCCTCCAGCTCCTGTTCCGCTCTTTTCAAACCGTCGGGTCCGAGGGTCTCGACTTGCTTCGAGATACGTGCCTTCTCGTCAGCTTCTATCTTTTCCGCAAGAGCGGCGGACGGCTTTCCACATATAACAACCGAAGGTGGGTCGATGTAGTATCTACACTAAATCAGTCTTGAGCGGAATCAAAGACATTGCAACATACTTCTTCAAGAGAGACGCCCATTGCTCACTCGACCAGGTACGCAGCGTGGCATATTGATTGATGTCGTCCAAAGAGGATCGTAGTTCAGAACCGTCCTCAGCGCCATAAAGGAAGTCAGTAATGATACTTCCAGAGAAAGTATCTCCTTTTGCTGATTCCAATTTACTGCGGAGCTAATGAACTGTCAGTATCATACATAGTGCAGATCTGTTGAAACCCACTTGGCGTTCGTCCCTATTAATAACCATTATTATTCGCTCCATATCTATGCCTTCATTCACAACGTTAACCAAACTGTGTCTTAATTTCTCGGCAAAACCGTCCAGATGTTCCGTTGGGACTGATCCAACGTATATGGGTAAATCCACACAAGTAGCTCGGACGTCCTCTCCGAAGTAAATGTATGTGCTATTGTATATTCAGCATTTCTGATGAACGTTATTGAGGAGGTAAATGACCAAAGAGGGGATTCCGTTTCCACGAATTCCTTGTTAAGCGGCGCCACCGCGGAAGATGTCAGGTACGTCCCGATAATGTCCAAAGCCTATGATCGTGGTAATTGTAAGAGATGAAATGCCATTATAAGATGTAACTTGCTTTGCGCTCTAAATATTGATCTGGACGCGGTCCCATAAAGTTGATGATCAACTCGCCCATACCTAGGCTTAAAAATTAGTAAGGTAGAAGGTAGTTTTCGGAATGCATCTAACTTTCGTCTTTTTCGGGAAATTCTACAATCTCTTTTACTGCGGTGGCGATGGGTCTCCGAAGCGCGCTAGGTGTCTCCAAAAAGGGCCGCTTCCATCCTCGGGGTCGGTTGCCAGCATTTTGCCCATGGGCAATGAGTGAAGATTCCACCTGTTCTTGAATGACACGTAATAGTGAAGATGTGCCACTTGAGAGTTTCCCGGCAACAATCAATGAAAGATTATGAGGGACATAATACGTGGCGTGATATTCACGAACTGGAGACAATCAGTGAAGGAGAAATACAACTGCAGATGATTTATTACTTTGCTCAGGTGTCAGAACCCTCAAAGCTTCCATCAAGCCACCAGTCTCACTTCGATAGGCACTTCCAGGAGGGTCAAGCATACGCTGAAGACTGTTGGAACGACGTATGTTACTACCTAGGAAACTTGAAGGATGGCTTGACAAACCGAAGAGCCATCAAGTCACCCGAAGTATTCTCGCGGCCTTGCATTTCACTATAGACAACTCCAGAATCCTGGCCTTGAGCATCGATATGATGAACCTGAGAAACATAGTGAGAAGTCCCCATTCGCAATGATGATTAAAGTTATACTTCTGTAACAAACCTGCCATATATAAGTTCTCAAGGGCAATATCAAGGACTAGATTTACGCACCCTGCTTTGGTTATTGTTGGATAAAGAATATGATCAACATAAATAGGCAGGAGCTGCAGAAATCCTTGTTCTCCAGCTGTAGATATCGTGTATGCAGTATGGTCTGTGTCCGTCCACGCATTCGTCCCATTCGAGAAACCGCGATTGGCAAGTAGGTCCAGCACGCCTTTATGTGGATACTTCTCGGATCCCATAAATACCAAACTATTCGTGCGTCAGAGGTGATTATAATGGGAAGAGATGCAAAACGCAGACTGTTCCAAGGTGTGAGGACATCCAGAATCATTGAAAACTGGAAAAGAGAAACATGAGTGCGTAATATTCACCTGAGCTAGCATTTGCATACTTTCGGTAGCAAGCACGAAGTAGCCCTCAACGATTGGAGCTGAGAATGTTATGGAATTAGGTGCTGATCCAACTTGCAACCCATAAAGTAGTACCTTCATAGTCAAGATGCACAACAGTTAAGCCAGTAACGCGGCTCCTCCATTTGGATACTACAACATCAGTGAAATCAAGGCGGATTCGGCGAATTAAGTCAAAATTCTCGAATTTGTTTGATATATCAGGCATGAATTTGGGCTGGGGATGAAGAGAAGAGGAAAGTGGTTGGTGATTGGTCGCGGAGAGGGGAATTGTTGAGGCTCTGCGTGAGGGCGATAGTCGTGATGTGGATAGCCCTTGTCTGAGAGACGAAGTCCTGCAGAAGGTCGACAGTCGTTGCATACAGAGTGAGGAAAATGACTAATTGGTCAGCAATAAAAAAAATTAATCGTGGCTTCCGACTCTAAGCATTCCCTTCACATTGTTTCCTTTTACCTTGCGATCGCCGCTTGGGCATCTGCATATTGCCTTCAAAATGTCTCCGAAAGCATATCAACTGACCCCAGAACAACTCGCCATATCAGAAGCACGCAAGGCGAAAAAGCTAACTCAGCAGCCAAAGATTGAAAAGTCTGATCAACAAGGCGGAACCTTCATTCAACGGCCTTGGTTATCTTTGACCCAGAAGACCTCTAGACAAGGCAGCCAAAAACTGAAAATTTTGACCTGGAATGTCTGTCTTTGAGATAAATATCGTATGTATTGCACGACTGAGACAACACTCTTGCCTCAAGCTATTGGCACAACGTTTAGTCCGTTAGTAGGCTTGCTCTCTCAACCACCTTTCCATATCATATCATATAACATAGGACGGGAGCTTTTCCCGACAAGTAATTGTCTGAAGGCTGGACAGAGGTTGCCAATGCTCCTCCGAGAACTTCTCGCCCAGAATGCCGATGTCCTATGTTTACAGGTGACTTTCGTGACCCCCCTTCATCCTCGAATTAACCAGCCATTTAAAGGAAGTTGATTGTCTGGAAAAGCTTCTACCCCAGATCGAGAATGCTGGATATTCATATAACTTTGCTGCTGGTCATGGCAAGAATCACGGGTGCCTCATTGCTTTCAAGGCAGATCTCTACTCTGTGGTATCAAGCAATGTCGTTTTTTACGATGAAGAAGAGATACGCTCACGTGGATCTGAGCGAGCTCGCCGTGGATTGAGTTTCAAAACGAAGAATATCGGTCTCTTGGTCGCATTGAAAAGCAGGTTAGCCGAGAATCAAGGTCTAATTGTTGCAACAACGCACCTGTTTTGGCACCCTAGGTAAGCCACCCTGTTCCTCAATTCTATGCCCGTTCAAAAATCTTTGATTGATCAGATATACTTATGAGCGAACAAGGTAGGTGGCTGAGACGTCGCTTCTTCTATATTTTCATACCTCCTGTAGACAAGTGGCTATCTTATTGCGAGCTGTGACAAGATTCAGGTCGTCAATATGTCAGGACCAGTGGCCCAGTGTCATCGCTGGAGGTAAGGGGCTAGCAATTGTTCATGAGTGATCCTTGCTTTAACAATGACCTCCAACCTTAAGATTTCAACTTCCCTCCAGATGACCCAGCTTATTCAATGGCTGTTGGTGATGATCTCCTTCCAGACCAAGAAGATAGATTGGCTGCGTCTCATGTTGTTCACGCTTCTGTGGATCCAACCGTAACTATGGCCGCTCCACCACCTGTTGATGATACTGGTGGTGAGGAAGCAGGGGACCCAGATCGCGTCATTACTAATGCACGAGTTGCGATACCGGATGACGGGCTTCTATCGACAGCGGAACTCTCAAATATATTTCGTCAGCAGTCACGGCTACATAGTGCATATGATGAAGGCATATCACTCTACATCGCGAGTGGTGGAAAAATTTTACACACATATGGTGATCGAGTGCCCCTGCTACCTGGCAGATGCGGAGGACACGAGCCAGAATATACAAGTTATACTTATTACTGGAAGGCCGTATTAGGTAAAAGCGACATTGATTCGGGGGGGGCCCCCCCCCCCCCCCCCCCCCCGCCCCCCCGCGCCCCCCCCCCCCCCCCCCCCCCGCAGGACATGCACCATGCACTTTGATGTGCACATCGACACGATGCACAATGATGCGATCAGTAGAGTTTGAAATAGGCTTGGCACTCCTGGCACCAGCAATCCCCAGTAAATTATCAGTACTAAGTATAGATAGCCTAAAGATTGTTCAGGGTCAAGATACCTTAGGACTGAAGTCCTTTAGCAAAAGCAGATTAGAGTGAGATTGCACTGAGGGACTAAGAGAGAATGGGGATAAACTTAGTCAATATTCAAACTGAAGAATACAGTGCGGAAATTGTGCTACTTATATATAGAGCCTAGAGGTAAAGGGGAGACTGATGTGGACTATAAGAATTGTTTTATTACCTTAAAACAATGGGGGAAGGTTGTCAGGGGACAACCCATTTCTATTCCTTTTCTTTCCTTTTCTATTCTATCTTGTTCATATAATATTCACTTATTTAATACAGCTTACACTCCTTTCCCATCCATACTCCATTTCACTCTGCTTTCATTCTGATACTCCCTTGTTCACACTAGTATTCATAGCCACTCAGGTTGGGCAACCCACTAGTACTCTATAAGTATAATACTCCACATGATTCCATCTTTATTCCAGTCTCATGGGCCCAACCTGATATGTTATGAGGAGCATACTTACATATACTTCCCACACTCCCTTTAATATATAGCTCATGCTTCCTGATGAGGTTCTTCAGAGTTTCCTCTTTGGATACCCCTCATCAGGTAAGCCTATTACTACTCTTAGATATTTAATATATTTACCATTGGATACCCCTCATCAGTAGTCTAAGCAGGCACCCCCTGAGGTTGCCCTTATAGGAACAGGCCAGTTGACAACAGGGCTATATGCTTGTAACCATAGAATCCCTTCAAGCAAGCCTTAAGCAGCTCACTACATAATTAGCAGCTTCATTTCCACAAAACTCTATCCCCACTCTGGCATAGGCATCAGAGTCATACCCCCCAAAGATGGAGTTGGCAAGCATCCAAAAGGAGTTACCTCCACCTATCCCAGAGATAGCTCCAGTCACTCTGATAGTCCCAATGGCACTGGCTTACATTCTGCTCCTCAAGCCAGCCATACCCACAGAATTCAATAGAGACCAAACTAAAGGCAGGGCATTCCTTAACTCCTGTCACCTCTACTTTGCACTATGCCCAAGTCAATTCCAGGATGAATAGACCAAGATCCACTGGGTACTAGTGTTGCCATAGCTTGGCTAGCCATGAGCCAGCTTGCCAAAATGGTGGCTTTTGCCAGTGCCAGTTTGTGATGGCTCAAGAGCTGATCAAATCTGGCTCAGCTCAGCTTAGCTGACCATTTTGAACCAGTTATAGCTGGCAAATATTGGCCAATTAATAGACTCATACACTTGATACAATGAGGGTAAATACATGATAAAAATTGGGAAAGGTATATATCATAATAGTATAGTAAAGTTATATGTAGTATATTAAAGAAAATAGCCCTAGCAATCATTGTCATACTGTCCAACAATATGAATTACCTTGTCAATATCTATAGCATTCTCCTTAATCTCCGAAGTTAGCTTTCCTAAGAGATTAGCTGCATCTTTGTCATCATCTGCATAGTACTCTAGTTTATCTTCTGTAATAGCCCCATCCTTCTGTAAAGTTTAGCCTTTGCTGCTTGAGTGAAAATTTCAACATTTGAAGAGCTTCCATTAAAACAGGATGGATTCAATTGTGCCTCTTCATATTGGTTTTGGCACTAGATGAAAAAACATACTTGGAAGGAATAGAGGAAGCTTGGATAGGTAGATAATCTAATGCCATTGCAAATAATACTGGATGAATTTTTTCACTCATCTGCAAACATAACAGTGGTGGCAAATAAGAGAATAGTGGGACATTGTACTTACTGCCCAAAATCCTATAAGATCCATGCTAGGTGGTGAGAGTGGCCCATTTCCATATGACTTGAACTCTTCTTTAATTCCTTGGCCTAGCTCAGGAGTAGTGTATGAAACATTTATCATATCTTTGAGCCCATATTGTCTAGCTAAATCATGCCAGCTTTTCTTCTTTTGCTGTGAGGCTGCTGTATCAGGTGTAGGTTGAATTTGGTCATGAAGATGGGCATGGTATTGTTGTATCTGCCCAATAAGTATATTACAGTACTATTACTATGACAAACTAAGAGACTTACAACTTTCTTTATGGTTTTAATAGCCTTGGTAACATAGTGAGGCTCCCAGTATTGTCAAACCCATAACAATTGTATCAAGGGATTGAGAACTGGCCATGTCAAGTTATTAAATAATATACAAATCTGAACTTTAACTCATACATTACAATGATATAGGCATGTGAATCATCCATTTTCTTGTAATAGGTTGTCGCCCACTGGATACCAATATCCAACCATTGTGCCAAGTGGGGGTGCCTTTGCCCAAGCTGCTCCTATGCCATCATAAACATCTCAAAGGTGGGAATTGCATCTGATAAAATAGGAGTGCGCTCAGTTGATATGAGTTGCTGTACTTGATGGGGTACCTAAGTAAAAGACTTAGCTTTGAATGGGTATGAATGTTAAAGATATACACTCAGTACTATCTTGAAATCCTGGAGTATGGTCCATTCCATATCAGTCATTCTAAGTTTGGCAAGCTCTCTATTGACAGGCAAAGAAAGGAAATGCTCGATGGCCTATTTTTATGAATAAGCATACACTTATAAAATAATGGGGTTCAAATATACTGGGCGTAGTTTACAAAACTGATTGATCATAAAATAAAGAGAGTCCCACTGAACCTTCATATCATGTACAAGCTGTAATTGCTTAACTTGTATAGTCATGGCCAGATCCTCAGTTGACTTGAACCACCCTTTCTTGTTTCCATCCACTATTACTTCTGACAGATGGTCACGTCATCTACCTGAGGCATGTACTGCTTGTATGGTACTCCAGCACAATACAATTGGGTCATGAGCAACTGCAGCTTCATAGCTCTGATTATCAGGATCACTCGGAGGGCCCAAAGCAGATGCAGTGAATCCTCCTGTATCATCTACCAGGGTAATATTGGTAAAGGCTTCAATGACATGGTTGGAACATATGTTGGTAATATATGGGAAGCATCTTATATGATTGTGCTTGTGACTGAAATCAATATCACAAGGGCATAAAAGCACCTCAAATTCTTTGAGGAAAGTACCATTGAGTAAGGCATTATCGAGGGTCCAATGGCCTCCCTGTGCAGACATAAGCATATAGTAGAAAAGGGAAAGAAAATGAAACCTGGACATGCCTTGACTATAATCCCAACTTGATCCAACAGATGGAGGACAATCCTTGCTAGCCTGGCCCTGTTGTGACTTTCCCAAAGACAGTGAAACACAATTAGTGTTGTGCGCAGCTGGTAGCCTGGTCTCTATGTATCCAATGTGCGGTAATGGCCAGGTATAGGTACCAAGCTTTGGTTGACCAAATATCTGCTGTGAAGGAAATTTTTCCTGGTGCATCCTGGAGTGATTGGTAAATACAGGGAAACATAGTGGTCAATTGAAGCAATATACTGCTAATTCCTATTTTAGGACCTTGAAATACAAATCCCATGCCTTGATAATGGATTCTCACATCTTTGTTTAGTAGGGAATGTCTTTGTCCTAGAGCTCCTCATATAAAAGCAGGAGAAGCTATCAAAATTCCAAGCATTCAATGACATATATAGACTGCAAAGAAGATTAGACTAATAGCAAACATTAAAAGTGTACTTTACCAACCTGATCATCTGCAACAATGAAGTTTAGGAGGTGCTGTATAAATGCCTTCTGGGAAAATGGAGAAAATTGTGTTTCATGTCCAGGGGCTGCAAGGGCTGTTCCAATTTCGCTCTCGAGTATAGGGACTTTCCATTGCATCTCCCAACACTTTTGAAGATAGATATCCTTGTGGTGGCTTAGGAAGTGTTTGTACAATGGACCATTTGAGGTGGTCACTGAGAAGATACCTGCACCAGGGCATAAGTCTATCCCATTCACCCTAAACAACAATCCTTGTCAGTACAATGTACATAATTATAGAGGACTATATACTTGCATATCTTACATAGAAATCTGATTACTGGATGAACCTTGGATCCATGTTCAAAGAGAAAATCGATATCCTAGGCTGTTCAGCTCCATGAGGCTTGCTCAGAAGGCGTGGCAGGTCTAGTAGAGGTAGCAGAGCCAGCTACAGGCTCAATGCTAGCAGCAGAGCTCAGTCATTGTGCATGCTGTACATCTTTATCAGCAGACTGTTCATCCAAACCAGTAAAGTCAAAGTCTTCTCCAGAACTGGGATCTTTATGAAGGTTGACTGACATGGCTCTACGTCCAGCTGTAGGATGAGATGCTGGCTGCTGTACTGTAGGTGCTGGTTGTCTGCCTCTACCTTGGGCCATTATGGGAGATAGGTGATTTACAGTGACAGGACTATAGCATAGTGTATATATAAAGTACCATGGTTCAGAGGTAGTACCTCACATACCATTAGCACATGTATTGACTCAAGGAATTAATATGAATGAAACATATGCTGACATATGTGCTTCAGGCTGCACATACCCATCTAACCTCAAGGCTGTATGTCCGAAAATCCCAAAGATTGCTCACAAGGAAAAGGCAAGGACAATATTAAGAAAACTGAGTCACACCCAGCTGAATTCTACTATAATACTAGACCTACCATTAACATTAAGTTAAAATAATCATGCAATAAGAAAAATCTATGCTCTTACTCTATGCATTGCCATTAACCTCAGTTCAGCTCATCTGCAACCGGCGTTTGAAGGAGTACTTGGTTACACATTCATGATGCCAATGCTAGAAACATAAGGTGAAATTTGGCAAGAAAAGTGTCAAAGATCAGTCATACAGTTGGTCCTTTGCCCCTGACAGTATTATCTGGTAACCTTGAGTTGTTTGTGATGATTGAACACTAGGAATGATTTAGTTTGAAGAGAATCCAATATCATGAAGTATGAATAGTTACCCTTGCACTCTACCGAATGCTCGCAGATCATACATATCTATAGAGCTGGCATATCACATCTGTCAAATTAATGGTTAGCACATCAAATAGATCAAGTTATATATAAAGTATAATGAAACCGTAGGCCACATATGTCCAGAATGCATGGCACGCATCTACAATACAAAGCCCTTCTCCACAGATAGGCTACATACTGCAAGTGTATTCTATATTGTAGCATAGCCGTTTCATCTATTTTTACTAATTTCATTCCTTTCCATGTTTTATATTCATTATACTAATAACTTGACTAACTATGAAATGTTTAGAATACTTACTGTGGATGACAACAATGATGACAATGTGGGTGGGAGATCAGAGGACAATGAATTCAGTCCATTTAATTATTCCTCAAATTATTTTCCATAGTACTAAAATTTATATAGATGACTTCATCAATAATGACAAGGACCCTGCTGAGCTGGATAAAGCCAGCACTCAACAACAGCTATCATGGAAGCAACTCCCTGATTGAGAGGATGGTGATACACCCCTAGCCCGGTTGGACACTAGAACCAGTTCTACAGCTAAGCACATGCATGTGCTATTTGCACGCATGAAGCAAAGTGCCAACATGATCGGACTGACGCGCCACAGTCTGAACAAGTGATGTGCCACATGTTACAAGTCTGCTGCATGCACCATGCCTCACATTGCCTTGTTCCAACATTGTCCCGCAAGCCGACACCACATTGCATGCTACTACTGAGTAGACACCTCGCACTTGCCTTGTGCATACCGCATGCATGCTCCCTATTTGCTTGCCATCGCAGCCTTACACACGCCTCCCGCTAGCCTTGCTGATCAGTGTACAGCCTTGCATTCGGATCTAGGAGTAGTATACAGACCGCACTTCCCATCTGCTGTAGATAGCACTGTATATA
>JASFDG010000089.1:0-51200 GCA_036937095.1 Phaeolepiota aurea
CTACTCGCGTTGACGCGAGGGAGAGAGGATGGCACGTCATACTCCTAGCGCCGTCCATGGAACATACGTTTCCATGGTTCCTATGTCCCGCTGATAACCAGGTACTGAGGAAGGGTTCATGGTGTCTTGCCAGTGCCGCGGGTTGTGCCTTGGCCACCACCGCCACCACCGCCTCCCCCTCCCTATTTGACGCCTGCGCAGTATGCTCAGCACCTCCTGTCCGATACTGTTCTGTAAGGAAACCCCTAATTTATATGTCCACTCTAGTTGTGCGCGTTGCCGCGTGGGCATATAATGCTGTTCGAGGTGCAGCCCTGGTCATGCAAGTAATAATATGACCAATTCGATTTCTTTGTTAAGCTGAGGTTGTACAGATAGTTATAGTATAAGGATGCCCCAAATACCGACGCAGCGTGGTTGTGCGCACCCCTCGTACAGAAGTCTGAATATCCTTGACTTTAGCATTTCCTCCTCCCCTTCATTGCTGAGGCACTACCTATCTGAAGAGCAGTACGAGGAGGTATGCAATTGCCTCAAAGGGCGAGATGGCACATTGCTTCTCTATCTTCTTATACCCAAGGACGGGACAGGGACATCCGACTGCGTCGCACAGCGCGTCTTTCGCAAGTAACAGGGGCCGCTTAACTGCGCTTATTGTGACTTGCCCGGCATGCGGCTCCCTTTGAAGAATTGCAAGATGACGTGGGGCACGAACGATGTGATCATGTTCTCATCCAGTACAAGCCACTGTGGGTGATTTCAAGTCAAATCTTCCACCTCATCCTTGTCCCCCGTCCATGCAGCCTTGAGAAAAACTCAGCGAGATGGATAAGCAGTTATGCCGTCTAGTGGCCCTTGTTAGGGCTGGGAGTTTGGCAACTCCCCTCAAGCCCTTCGCAACCTACCTGGTCTCCACGGATCGAAGGTACTCACAGACCAAGGTAGATCGATTCACTATGTCTGCACATCGCTAAGTCTGTTTATGAGAAGCTTCCAAGCAAGGTATATTAGAATATCTCGTGGGCCAAAGGACCTTGCGCTTGGCGATGGAGCGTCTAGCAATGCTGAATAGAAGGTTCTTGCTCTTATTAAACAACTTTTCCCCAAAGAGACTTTAAGGCTGGGGGCGAGCTGGAACCCAGCGCTGCGGACCTTGTGCTAATGGACCAAGTGAGCTTGAATGACGAAGCCTCAGCAGTGGCCAAAGTGATCATCGCGTTGTGTCATAAGAATCCAGAGAGGGCGTGTCCATCATCACCTGGCATGGCCTGGAGAAATGCGGTTAGTTTTTTGGTTATCCTGTGATTCTGCGCTAATGGCACCAAGGTTGACATGAGTTGAACTACCACGCTGGTGAGAATGTGAAGGGTGGATGGGCCAAACTTGAGTGGGCTGGCAATCTTAAAAGGGTGCATGTGCTGGAAACAACTTGAAGGAATGAATCCAAGGATTTAGAGATGAAGCAGGCGTCACACTCCGCGATTATAGCTAGCCACAGAGCACAAAAGCATAACTTTGCCTCAGTAGTGCCCAAGAGCAACTTCAATTGAACTTGGCGTTTCTGGGTATGTTTGGCGAGGGCACGGGTTGCAAATAACGCGCTGGGAAGGTAAATTTGCTTCCAAATTTTAGCTGCATATTTTGGATTGCGATCAAGGTTGGAGGAAATGAGCCATGCACTAAGGCGCTCTGTCATATCGCAGGATGAGTTTGCTGGAATGCTGAATCGAGTCCGACCTCCAGCTGGCTGGACAAAACATCTCGGTGAGTTCTTGATGGTTGTGCGCCGAACCTCTATTTATGAGCAGGTGTGGCTTTCTCGGGGGGACCTGACTCTACATGTCTTTTGTACCTCCTCGACCGGTTTATAAAAGGGGCCTTCAAGGACGATAGCCTTCCGCAAAACGTATTTGCTATCACGATCGACCATGACTTGCAACCAGACTCAGGCTTGGTGCTGGAGCACTGTAGAAAATTTGCCGAGTCCCTGGGAATCCAGCACCTTGGTTCTAAAATCCCATGGGGAGAGGGAAACTATCCACCACGACCGACCGCTGGAGAGAAAATAGAATATGCCTCCCGCTTGGCTCGATACCACCTGCTCCTCGAGAATATGAGGGATTCGAAGATAGATGTGCTTGCCTTTGGTCACCATCTTGACGACCAGGTTGAGACCTCCCTTATGCGGCTGGCCAGGGGCTCCACACAGCTAGGAGCTGGTGGAATGAGGCCATGTAGAAGGTGGGGGATGAGTCTCGCAAAGACGTCTGGAATTGAGGATATTGGAGTGAGTGGGCTTGAGGGCATGAACAAGTGGATCGTCCGTCCGTTCTTGAACGTGCCTAAAGTAAGTGATCATACGACACATGCACAATACCCTTTTTGACATTCGGCCTTTCCCTAAGGACCGGATACTGGCCACTTGCGAAGCAAATGGGTTGGAATACGTAATTGATAAAACGAACTTTCAGCCCGGGATCACATTGCGAAATGCCGTCCGACACTTTATTAAAGACAGCCATATCAGCACCGTGAGTCGAAACTAAATCATCCTTGGCTCCAATTTCTCATTTCGCTTAGAGCGATGATCCTCCACTACCCCCCGACATTTCTAGTCATATGGACACAATAAACGAAGCCATCGCTACCTTGTCTTCAATCGAGATTGATGCAAACCCAGGCGCAGATCGACTTCGATGTGCTGTTCAGCACCTTAATTCACAAGTAGAAGATGTTGATGATGAAGGTATGTTTCCCCGAAACCTTCGGGCTTGATACCTGCTGAAATGAGTTTAGTCAGCCGAAAACTTGTGCAAGCACGTTTTAAGTCCCCTCCTGGCACTGTCGTCCTATCATCTCGAATGCTCACCCGCATTAAGCATCCATTAATTCAGCAAGCCCTTGTCCTTCGTGTCATGAGATATGCCTCTTTCCACCCATGGGGCTCCTTGCGTGCGGAAAGCAACCGACGATATGCAAGCTTAGGCCAGATCATCGAAAAACTTTGGGATCCAGACCCATTTGAGTCTGATATTGCTTCTTTTTCTGCAGGAGGAGGGGTCTTGTGGTCTCCAGTCCTTGTGCTCGGCGACCGTATTATTCGCCGAGCTCAAATTAAACTCCACGGTAAACCACGAGGCGCAGCGTACGCCTGGCTGGTGGGAAGGCAACCCCCCATGAGTAAACGCAGGGCCGTGGCTCAGCGAGGTAGTCCTCTAAATCGTGACATTACCGATGCATTCAAGGAAGCGTGGACGCACTGGCAGAAGAAGAAGGGCGACTCAATTTTGAAAATCCTCTATGATTGTCGCTTCCTCATCCACTTCGATCTTTCTAGAATACCAACGACCCTCGCAGAAACGATCACATGCCCTGAGGCAAGCGGACATTTGATCATCCAACCAGACAAGACCTGGTATACACCCATAGTTGCACTTGTTCAACCCCATCTAAGAACGATTCTCCATACAAAAACGGGAGCAGATCCCCTTCCGAAACCTTGGGACACGGCGAAAGGAATCAATGATCACTCCTATTACTGGTGGCGCCAGGACGGGGCAGTCACTGCAGATTGGATTCATGTCGAATGGATTCGGCCAATGGACGCTCTGTGATAATTCGACCTTCCTAACGGTATCTACTGTGCACCAATTACAGGCGAGCCCGTGGCGTTCCATCTTGAAAAAACTGGCGGAATACGTCTTCCCAGGCTCTGATATCAAAGTATTCAAACCCGTGATGCCCAAATGCCAAATCCGGAATCTGCCCAGCAAGCGGACCGACTGCAACCATTTTCGACCAGGGAATTAACCTGTGTACCTCTTCGCCACAGTAATTTGGGACCACTTCGTCCAATTTTCCGTGTATAATCAAAAACTTGGTCTCTCTGGGGAGCCTAGAATGCATCCCCCTGAAGTTGAACCTGCCAAGCTGAAACGGGGGGTTATGCGTAAGACGTGGCACGGAGATCATGAAAGCATACAGTCCTCGCTTGCATCACTGGAACACATTCATATCAACGATATCCCTGGCAGAGGGAGGTTATCCACTCACTTATTGTTCGGGTCGGCCTTGGCATGAAAACATTTTTTCAGATTCTTACGAAAATTGAAAAAAATCATTACCTGCCAAATACCATGCGGTCAAGCCACCAATTGAGACGCGCCAAATTTCTAGGATCTTGAACCCATTGAGGGTCAAAGGTCGCTTCAAGTGTAGGACGTGCAAGTTCGCGTTTCTCCTTCCATGTGCGCCTTCGGTTGCTTGGTGATGGCGCTCGATTGATTTTCAAGCCATATCGCTTGTCGCGCAATGGAGCCGCCAGCGTTCCTGCGAGGAATACATGTGTGACCCGGAAAGGGAGGCGGGTGGGATTTGACTCGCAGAATGGTAGGAAAAGAAGTTCCTGCGTGATGACACCTATGCACCTTGAGACATGCCAACAGTTGCTTGCTTCCAAAGTTCACTCACCTCCCATAGAGAATCCGCATATTGCGAGCTCTTTCCAGCCCAGAAATGTCAGTAGATCAAGGAGGTCACGAGCCAGTGAGCCTGTTGTCATTTCTGGTTCCGCCTCAGGAGCAAATGTGGAATCACCCATGCCCCTGCGATAATATTTCAGAACCTCACGATTTAGGCACGCGCTTTGTGCGTTTGTTACCTGTGGTCAAAAATCAAAACTACACCACAGTCAGCAAGCGATCGGTCAGCCAAGTCGAATATTACTTGTTCGCTCTTTAGCAAGAGCCAGCGCCAGACGTTGCCAGTCACCCCTAAGGGAGCTCATGCCCCCAACGAGAACGAGCGGTATTTGGTGCCCCATGTGCTCAGAGCCCAAGATTTCATACGCCATCCTCGCCCCATCATTGTGCACAAGGATGGATAAGTTGTCATTCATGCCAGCCATAGGACTGTGAACAATGGTGTCGTCAAAACAGGAAAACAGGAAATATGGTCGCTCCTGGCCCACACAACACGGATGTCAACCCAGAGTTCCCCAGATGTCCCCAATCCCCGAACTTCCGGACTGCACCCGTCTCATTAATATACACGAGGAATATATATCACAGTGCATCACACTGCAGTGCCAAATATAGGACTTTTCGGGTGCCAACGTATGTCAACTGATGAAATCACAGGAGATTATATCACAAATCCAGCTGAATAACAAGGGTACCAGCATCTTGCCTTTAAATTTGTGCCACCATATGGTCAAATGTTTTAATGAGTCATAATGATTCGAAACCTGGGGTTAGTAAAAGGTCACTGAAACTTGAAGGCCAACTTTCACTCCAGGGTGCATCATATATGGATGCTCTGTATGGCAGCACTGGAGGTGCAAGGAAAGGGATATTGGAACGTAAATAGCTGAGTGGATGGTAGAAGAGGAGGCGTGAGGCCGTAAATATACTGCACACAAGTAGACCGTGCGGACTACACAGGTCGACCGTGACATTCACCTCAGAACGCTGGCACCCGAATTGCTCACACTTCTGAACTTGTCCACCACGTCATGCCATACTTGTAAATCAATACTCATACCAGGTAGTGGCCAAAATTCAGTGTGCTTGTTCGACCATTTTTGCCCATGGTATGTGTTTGATTATATCATGTAAAAGGGCACTTTTAGTCGGCAACTAAGCACCAGGTGGAACTAGAAGTGTCACTCCCTCGCCGCAGTAGAGAGGGATGTCCAGATGTCCATGAATAAACAGAATCGGCAAATAAGTTCTTTGAAGCGCTGATACGTAAATGTGTGCGAAAATGGGATGCTCTGGAATGCTTCGCTGATGCTCGAGGGTCAAATGCCGCCCAAATATCGGGGTCAGAGCTTACCCAAGACTTCTGAAGGCCTCATGCTATGGTGGACACAATGAGAAGTCGTACCTTGCAGTAACGCGTTAATACATGTATAATATACTACCCGAGGCCAACAGCGTGACAAGGTATTCGAACCGTTTGTTATTCGTTTCTATGTCACCGGTTCGCCGTTGGCTGTGTTAAGGTAGCAAGAGCAATTGCTGAGCTATAACTCCTAGACAGCCATGTCAAACACCGAAGAAAAGGAGGACATGACTCTTTCCATACCTCCCATAGAGTATCCACATAGGACGACCTCCTTCCAGTTTAAACGAGTGATGAGGGTGAGCAAATCACGCGCAAGGAGCTCAATAATGAGGTCCGCGTCTTTGGGCGTAAGTGTCGAATTCCCCATACCGCGATGGTCATAATGTTGCGCTGTAGTAACCGGGAGTTCTCGGGACAGCTAAACAATATAGTGATTTACTGTTACTTGTTAGCTAGGTACTTTAGTTAAGAATATGTGAACTCACTTCTCAGTGCACTGAGAGTGATACGATGAGTTCCGGGATATATTGAATATCCCGTGACGAATTTGAAATATACCGGGAATAACGACGAGGAGAGCCTCGTGTAAGATGAATGTCCAATACATAAACCAGAACGACAAAGAATTGCATGAAGGGTGGGAAGTGCATGTGTCCTCATGAGGCTTTGGTAAGTCTTGCAGAATCAGCCCTAATCGCACTCATTCCGCAGATCAGAACCACAGGTATGCTGCACCCAATACGGTCCAGGTCCCAAAATCTTATACGCGGGTTTCGCGCCAGAGTCGAGAATGTGGTCACCATTAGCTGGGGCTGCTCTTATATACCTGCATCTGGAGGTGGTGTAGGGAATAGGCATCTTGCAATCCATTCAACAATCCAACTGCGCACAAAATGCGGGAAACCACATAGGTAAGGTGAGAATGACAGTAAGAGGGCATGTCAGTCTGGTACCATCGAGCTACATCATGGAGCCTGCCAGTGTTTAATATGTTCCTGCGTCTGTCAAGTTTAAGAGCATTTGCCACAGCATCCGAATTGATATTTCAGTTCCTTGATCTAATCCGGAACCATGCCTGAACAGAGGTAGTCGGCATTGCCGTATTTCCGCAAGTCAAATCGAGCTCCTTCAGGAGGAATATATTGCTGAGTTTTCGGCCAGGATGCAACCAGATGTCTAATTATATATGGGGTACCTGGCATGTAGTGGTATCATGTTCCTTAAGCGAACTTGAAACTGTGGCTTGTCATCTGCCAAGAAGCCATTCATCAGTCAGATTGGTCTAATTATGCCGTCAGAGTAAAAACAGACCGTTATCTCCCCACCCTTATAGCTTCCTTTCTTCTTCTTGTTCTTCTCCTTTCGGAAGCCAGCGCCGCGAGTGACGATAAGGTCCTGGTGAGCCTTTTGGCCGTAATCATCTTTTGGTCCATCCTGGAAAAGGAGGTTCGTGAATCCAGGAAATCGGAGTGAGATAATTTCGGGCAGGAGCAACATACCTTCGCTTCGTATCGGTTGTCCATAATGGCTTTAACAGGGACTTGCTCTAGTTTCACCCTCTGGAATCGCTCGTTCATTTTACGGCCTGGTTTGCCATTATTGCTCTTAATGCGCCCCGTGGACTGGGGCCCATCTTCCACCTCCCTCGTCGTATCCGTCGTTGCTGTTGTAACAGCAGCACCGTTCTCCGAAGTTCGGCGTTTCTTAGTAACTTGCCTGTTCCCGGAGTCGCCATCCTCTTTCTCGGCAACAACTTGCATTTCAGTGTCATCTTCCGACTCCGACGAGTCCGAACTGGAATCTGAGTTTGATTCAGAACTGGAGGATTTTCCGACCTTGACTTTCTTCGTCTGCTTTGATTCTTCTTCGGACGAAGAGGAACTCGAGCTCTCCTCGCTATCGCTCTCCTTCTTTTTTATAGCCTTTTTGTTGGCTTTAACTTCCCTCACTTTTGGTTTGGTATCGGAATCGGAGTCAGATTCGGAAGCTGGGCTGGAGCTGGAGCTATTTGCAGACGATAATGTGCGGCTAGAGTCACGCATAGACGGAATCCGCTGTTTGGCACCCTGAGCCTTGACTTTGGCTACCTTTTTTTTGCTAGTATTCGAGCTATGCGACCCAGAATCACTCGATTCATCATCTAGTAAGAAGATAAGGCGCTTGTCAGACGTTAGTACACTTGTAGACGTACCAGATTCCAAGCCTGACTCTGATGAGCTTGCGCTGGAGGGGTCTGTGAAGATAATGTATCAGAATCTAAAAGGAATGGCCCAGTGTATACCTTTATTCTCTTTCTCAACCGCTTTGGCTTTCTTCGATCGCTTTGCTGTGATTGTAGGAGCTTTGACGGAGGAGTCGCCCTCGTCATCCGAATCTGAACTGGAAGAAGAGGGTGATGACGAGGATGATGATGATGATGATGATGATGATGATGATGGTGACGACGACGACGAAGAGGATGATTTTGGCAGTTTCGTTTTCTTCGCTTTCTTTCCCTTCACATCAGAGTCTGAACTCGAACTTGATGAGGCTGCAGATGTAAACATCGAGGGACGCAAAGACAAGACAGGAAACCTACAATCCAAGTCCGAATCAGACGAATCAGACCTGTATGGGTTTAGACGACATGATGAAAGGGGTCAAATATCACGCACGATGAGTGTGAAGATTTAGCCTTTTTCGCGCTCAGTTTTTTCCATTGCTTGATGATCTCATCTAGTTGAGGGCCTTCTATATCTATGTCGTCCTTCAGGACCACGACTTCTTTGGCAGCCTTTTTTAAAGCTTGTGCAGCCTTTGCATGGGACTGCTTTTGGAGAAAGGAGTGAATTAGAGTATACGTTGCTGCGAGAGATAGTCAGCAAAGCCGTATGGAAAGGCGTATATGCCTTACTAGCAAGGTTTCCGTCCATTGTGCAAGGGTGATTGAGTAGAAAAAAAGTTGTGGCTTCTTTCCAAGGACCAAAATTATCTGGTGGCGTTACAATAAAGGGAAGAGAGTCCCACGGCTCTTGTACACCCAACGATGAGCAGCACAATCAAAGGCATATCCCCGCCTCAAGTTCAGCACGATGGCTCATCTCTGCGTGTCGCCATTGTTCATGCAAGATGGAATAAAACTGTCATTGAGGCATTGGTAGCAGGCGCGATAGCCAAACTGAGGGAGCGAGGGGTCAAAGAGGGCAATATCGTTGTCGAGTCAGTTCCGGGTAGCTTCGAGCTGCCTCTGGCTTGTTCAAAGTATGCATTATATGCAGTCATTTGTACACTAAACGTTCAACGCATATATACAGAATGTTGGCTGGATCTCACGTCCAGGTTGGGTCCAATGTCACAGATCTCCTAGGCGGACTCAATTTCACTGGATCAATGTCTCCACAGAGCGTAGGAACCCCCGCGCCATCGGGCGCAGCGGGCCCCATTGCGAACCAGCCCTTCGACGCTGTGATTGCGATTGGCGTGTTGATCAAGGGCTCGACGATGCATTTTGAATATATTTGTGAAAGTGTCTCGCACGCGTTGATGCGGGTTCAGCTGGACACTGGAGTACCCGTTATCTTCGGAGTCTTGACGGCCCTTACGGACGATCAAGCGCTGGAGCGCGCTGGTTTGGGACGCGGCGATGATAAAGGTCACAATCACGGCGAAGATTGGGGACTGGCTGCGGTAGAAATGGGATCTCACATCCGACGATGGTCAGAAGGAAAGTTCACCTCGTAAAGAAGGTATTTTAGGGAATAAGTAGAAGAACAAAGACGAAATGTATTTTGCCGTTTGCGAGCCCTGACGACGCCGTAAACTCGGATCGCGTTCTACTTTATTTTTTTTTATGGTGGCCGTGGGCGCCAATTTTGACTCCACTTTCTTCCCCACCCCTCCACAAAAATTTCTTCAACAAGAACAGAATGAAGAGAAAGGTGCATACCGATGCTCACAAGATACCATTCTTGCAAAAATGACAAAGCCCCTAGGTTCTCCTCATGGGCGCCTCTGGCAGTGGAAAAACGTCCATGCGTTCGCTCATCTTGTGATCCATATCGACTCTTCTATCGTTCCTTCTCGTGACTTACAATTTCTCTCATATAGCGCGAACAATCCTGCATCCCTGACTGCTCGGCTAGGCGCAACGATAGATGTCGAACAGAACCATGTCCGGTTCCTTGGCGACCTTATCCTCAACCTCTGGGATTGCGGAGGCCAGGACTCGTTCATGGACTCGTACCTCACATCGCAGCGGTCAACCATTTTCCAGCAAGTCGGCGTCATGATATACGTGTTCGATGTTGAGTCGAGTGACATATTCAAGGATCTTGAATACTACCGCGAGTGTTTGGAAGGATTGCGATATTTCAGCCCGGATGCCGCCATCTTCCTTTTAATACACAAAATGGATTTGGTACGAGAACCCGAGCCTCTTCTGGACAAGAAAAGGGCGGAGCTATCAGAGGCCAGCGGGGATGCCAATGTTTCAGTATTCGGCACAAGCATATTTGATGAGAGCTTGTACAAGGCATGTGTTCGTCCACTCGCGTCAAGAGCAATAGGGCTCATATGTATCTAACCTCGCTTAGGCTTGGTCCAGCATCGTCCACACCCTCATTCCCAATGCTGCAATCCTGACACGACATCTCACAACATTCGCCAAAACATGTAACGCGACAGAGGTTATCTTGTTTGAGCGTACGACCTTCCTTGTTATCGCGACATCATCAGCATCATCCCTAGCATCATCCTCATCCATAATACCTAATCCAGATAGCGCCGAGTTGGATGCTCATTCCCTCGAGCCCACACGATATGAACGAACGTCAGAGCTGATAAAGGCCTTCAAGCATACCTGCACACGCATGCGAGAAGAATTTCATTCCCTTGATATGGAAACATACGAGTACACTATAGTTCTCGACGAGCTGACGCGTAATACGTATGTCATGGTCATCACGCACGATCCCACCATCGGTAAGAATGATCAGTATCTGCATCTCCCTCTTGGACTGAATTGATCCCCTACTTAGAAACTGCTGCTGTGAAACTAAATATACGCCTCGCCCGCCATAAATTTGAAGAGCTACAAGGCGACAGTTTGACAGCATAAACCAGATGGGAGCGATTCCAATGATTACCTTATACCGTATCATTTATATCATCCGAAAACATGCATGACACTAATTTACTGAACAATACTTTACATTCCTCCATAACATACTGTAATATCGGAAAAATAGGTAGATTATAATTTACAGATCATTTCTCCAACGATGAAGCATTTATCATACGAAACGGGCAGCACGAGAAGCCGCAGGTGGTTTATAAGGTGTATGTTTCTCCTGTTCCTTGCGCTTCTGATACACAACGTTTGCTCGCGTGCCTGGGATAGGGAATGAGTCCGAGCTCGACGACGTAGATCGCTGCCGCCTGTGAGGGACAGCTGCTGGTGTGCTCTGCTGGGGAGTACCAGATTGACTGCGGTTGAGGTTCGTTGGGGTTTTGCGTTGTATTGGGAAGGGTATTGACTGTCTTGCCCTCGAAGTTTCAGGCCGGGATAGGGATTTAGCGGGTGGGGGGATGCGCGTCAAGGAGATCAGGGTATTTGAAGCCTCAGCCGCAAGGAACTCTTGTAGAATGTCATTAGGACGGGCTCCAGACGTATATATAGAAGTGAAGGACGGTTTCTTCTTTGCGGCTTCTAAAATACGCCCTTCAAGTAGCTTGTTACGCGTTTGAGCATCGTCCGCTTCCAAGGATGACTCCCGATGACTCTGTTGGCCGACATCCTCGGGGTTCGATGCGAAGCTCTGATCTACAGAGTTTGCAATCAAAAGATCTTCGACATCCATCTCCTCAGCCAAGGCCGTCCCAGCAGAAACATTCACGTCTTCTAGCATAACCACAGTCTCTGGCATGTTCACACTTTCCGCAGTTGTTGATTCGCGTGGCTCAGGCGATTCCCTAGCCTCGGCTTCAGCGATGGGGAGCAGTTGCGCGTTGTTACTAGCCGATACCCTTGCTCGTTTTCGCCTCACCTTCTGACTAGAAGGCGGGATGGAGACTGATGGCTCTACCGAACGAGACCTTGACCTTGTATTCCGGAATGGTGCTTCCGCAGGCGATGTGGGAAGGATCCCTAAAGGCCAGACTTTTTTTCTAGCACCCTTCCTGGTTTGTTTTGGCGGTGGCTTTTCTGGACTGGTGAGATCGATGGGAGGGATGCCCTCAGTACCTTGAATGACTTCTGCTTGAGTGGCTCCTCCGGACAATGGAAGCTCTTCGACAATCGTTATGCTAGGGGTTTCTGGTATGATATGCGCAGAGGATGAGCCAGGGGCGATTCGGCTCGACGAAGCTCGTGCATTGTCAACAGAGGTGGGGGGAGCGCTCAGATTTCGGGCAGACCGACATGAAGGGCCTGCTACAGGCTGAGATGCAATTTTGCGAGCCCCCGCCTTGTGAATAAGGGGCAATGTGACAACTTGTGTGTTAGACACGAGGGTCGCTTGGGAAAGCGAATCTGGCATAGGAGGAATTACAGGCAGAGAAAACTGCTCCTGTGGTTCAAACGAAATCGGAGAAGGTGCTGGAAGAATTTCTGCTTGCTCGACTTCGCCACGAATAGTGCCTTGGTCCCTTCTAAAGGTGTGGTTTGATTCTACGGCATGTTTTAACACCAAATGAATAATTTACCTCCGCGTATCTTGCTGAGTTCGTTGCCGTTTAGACGTTGGCATGCTATCCTTATTCCGACGACCTTTTCGTGGGGGAGGAATTATTTCGATGTCGCTTTCAGTGTCCTCTGAGGGATTGTCGGTATCCTCGGATTCTACGTCATAATCAAGTTTGCGTTTGTACTTGCCATTTAACCGACGGTCTTCAGGCCACGCCCCCTCTCCCACATCCTCTTCATCAGCTATTTCAATGATTCTGGGGTCAAGTCTAGCAGCGTTTTTCTTGTACCGCTCACGCCAAGACTGAGGCGGATGACGTTTTACCCAAGCAAACGCTTTGCCCCGCAGTTCATGCTAAGCAGCATGTAAGTACACAAGCGACACCATGCTGAGAAATTGCATACATATGTATGGAGCTCCTCATAAAGGCTTTCGCTCAGTCGTCCGCCAGCAGCCTTGACGGGCCGTAGCCTTGCAAGAAATTTACAAAGGTTCTCGTCATCTTCTTCGGTGTAATCCACTCGCCTACGACTGTCAGCACAAAAAAATTGATGTATACTATGAAATACCCTGGGTGTGTTCGCCCCCCCATTCCTTTGCGCTTGATCTCCCTGTAGTAAACCCCCTTTTGGCGTATACATCGAGCAACGAAGGTCGACCGCTCCACTTTAATAGTTCTGACGTGAGGGTCGTTATCGGCAGCACAGGAACGTTGCAGCTCATCCAGTGCGGGAAATTTGGTATCGACCAAGATAACATTAGCCTGAGTTAGCTGGTCCGTTGCTGTTCCGCCGTGTTTCTGCAGCAATGTAAGCATTGTTTACCCGAAGGCCGGCAGCAAACACCATACCTCGATATTATCGACTAGAGTTGCCTTTTTGAAAGCGTCCCTAATACTTGCGTGCAACATGAACGCGATAGGAATCTCATCCTCGTCTGTGAATAGGTTGGTGTTGATGACATTGTGACCTTCCGCTGCACTCGATCCGGTTTCTTCCTCCTCTTCAAGGTCTGTGGAATAGGCGCGCTCTTTCGCCATCAAAGAAACAAGAGTTACAAGTTGGTTCGATAATAGGTGCTCGGGGTCACGTGAGCATGTTGACTTGCAATTTGAAGAGAATACTACAAAATTTGACTCTAATGTATTAACATGCCCCCTGATCAAGCTCAAGCCGAGCTCAACAAGCCATTATCCGCTTTGTAGTAGTAAACCCCAGCCCAGTTCCAATTAGGTACCCCTTAAATTTTAATTTTTTTGCGAGGGGGTAGCAACACATCGTCCTTGCAAATACCTTTACTCACTGAACTTCTAAACATTGTGATCTTGATGCATCTCGATCTCGATAATACCTTGCTTGTCGTTTTGGAGGCCATTGAATTTCGGTTCGTCACTGGAGGACTGCTGAGGAGTGAGGCTTTCGGACGTGCTGCCAGTGTATCCCGTTATAATGTCAGTCTGATTTTGATTCCCAGACTAGATTTAAATGGTTGCATGAGTTCGCATTCATTTCAATTTGGTGCAGATTGAATACCTTGGCTTCCGTCTGCTTGAAAACGATCACGCTAAGTGGGCTCGTTCTCGCAGCAGTCAGATTAATGGTCAAAGTTCCACTATCGTCGTGCATCCCACGGCCGCGGTGTGTTCTCCGAGCGTTCAGATTCGCCAGGAGGGCATTTGCATAGACTGCCAGAGAGGACTGTCAGTTATGAAGCAGGAAAATAAACACTGAACTGTGAACCTTTTGTCACGATGAAGTTGAAGGGGAGGAAAATTAGGGTACCAGGGAAAGCAAGATACTAAACCGGCGTACATTAGCCAATAAACCGTAAATGAAAAAATACAACTCCCACCATAGCCAAATTCATAACTGACATGAGACAAGCCGCAAGACCGGTGTTGACAGAATATAGCATGATCCTACGGACAAGCTTCTGCGTCCTTCATAAACACGATCAGCTAAACGAGAACGATGTGTCTGATGCGTTAACAGTTACCCTGCCATGCCCGTATTTCTCCGTTTAAAAAGGTACGTGCACAATACTGCAGCAATGACAACTTCCACTGCGATGGTCAAACTAGTCGCAGATATCGACAACCACTATTGCCAAAAGAGCATCAGTCACCCATTACGCAAAATGAAGGGCAAGCTACCTTGAGCTCCGGTGTGTCTGTCCAAACAGCAAAACGCCATCTAGATTACATTATGGACTGAATAGGGGGAAATGGGGTCACAAAATTAGTACATACGCAACGATGACGGCCGCTGGAATCTTTATTCAGCATTTTTATGTTCCCGAGCTGACAATCGACATACCTATCGAGAGACCTTGGGAACCAATGGCTTGAATAAATGTTTTCTTGTAGAACGACTGTAGACATACCAAAACATGCCAAAGAGAGGACAGTCTGTGGTCCTTCTAGGTGAGTCTAGGCAAGAATAACATAGTATAACACGGCTCACCAAAATAAGACCCAAGAATATATTATTATTGCAAACTGCATAGGGTTAGATCATGTATTAACTGCACCAAAAGCCACTTACTCCTCCAAACTCTTACTCCAAGATACCTTGGGATTCAAGATTAGATGACGTTGAGGAGACTGATATCGTGAAGCTCACCCATGTGTCAGCAGCGCAACAAAACCCTAAGTAGCGCGATCTAGTCAGAGGCATAGACCAAGGATACAAGATATCGACTCACACCAAGAGCTGGATCTATCTATACAACAGAAAGCCGGCAAGATTGATACCCATCTATTTAGGGAAGCAAAGGTGATGACATACTGCGATAGACCTGAAGCAATACCGTCAACGCCATTCGCTGTAGTACTTCAAGTGAGGTACTTGCCATATAATTTTCAGAAGACCTAGGGGGTTGAAGAAGCTAGTGACCACTACGTGGCCGCCATATTATGAGAAAAAGACAAGCTGTCAGGAGGCGTGACCTTACAGTATGAATACAAGCCATGGCAGATTAGGAGCAGAGAGAGGGTGTCGACGACCCTAGATGATTGTGAATTGTGGGGTAGGTCAGTGAAGCGGGCAAATCGTACCAGAGGATCGCAACCTAGAAGAAATGGGCAAATCAGATCAACATTATCCTATCAGGTAATCAAAGGCCATACGAGTATTTTGATCGCTCGGCGGTCTTTTGGGTAGTATGAATAGTACAAATCTGTGGGTGTGTCATCAGCAACGCTATCATCCCCTGTGGTGATAATAATTACACGTCTGTAGAGTGGTGATGCCATATAATCTGCAAAGGCATGAATATATGAAACCGACATTGCAACAAGAACCCACATAGATGCAACCACTTGATGGCGGGATCAACGTTAGCGTTACAATGTCTGCTAATGCCCAATCGAGATGATAATTACCCATGCCAATGTAAGCGGCACCCCAGCTATTGTTCAAACTTGGAAGATGGAAAGACGGCATGGTGAGGATGCAGTCAGTGAAGGAGGCAACGGCAAGTGATGGACACGCAGAGCCAGGGTTTAAAAGCTTCCACATTAGCGCCCCAAGAAGCCTGCTGAAGTGTAACGGTGGGTGGAAGAACCCATAATCAGTCAGGGTCCTCAGCCCGAAACACTCAGACACATGGCGTAGGGTTACCCCATTGATTGTATCTGCCATTGCTTTGCATGGGCGCGGTTGCTCGACATAGATTCCGAGTCTAATCTTAGTACCAGCTTGCCATGTATGGTGTGTGGAACGGCGATGTCCCTGAGGAGATGGTTTGAATGATGTTGATCGTGCACAGGAAACACTCAAACATTGAGGAAAATGCGATGCAAGCAAGCCGATTGAAAAAAGCCAATCTTCAGGGCGGTGTTGTCATCAAAAGCGCACAGGAAAGGCAAAGAACCGCCACGGCTGCCTGGTACATGATCCTTCATCAGCATCATTATGAAATACCAATTGATAGCCATCTTGGCAAGACACAGAGTGTGTGATTCAATGCGTTGTTGTCGTAGGCCGCGGCTCTAGAGAGGAAGGTGGGCACCCATTTTTCCCATTGGTTGACGGGCGTATGTACACTTGTATATTCACCATCATGCGCACTGCCAGACACCGGGTAAATTTGGGGAATTTAGCGGCCAAAAGGTAGAGCCACATTCTGGCAATCCAACAGCGTTAGTAGTTTGTTATAAATTGGCAGCTCGCTTCCATCACATAATGATAGACAGGTACAACTTGTGTACTTTAAAAGGGCGTCGCTGTAGGAAAGTGGGCGAAAGGGATACAGAGACGAAGGGCGATCGCATAACTGGCGGGATAATACAAGGTCGTGTATATCTTCGAAGATACGTGTTTGAGAAGGGTATATCACTAAGGTCTGACCTATCAAACTAGGTCACCCAGACTACAAACCTCTTCAGTAGGACGCCCAACAGTGGAAACATCAACACTTACATGCTAGGGAAATGACGAAATAGAGAGCAAGCAGCCTAAGTAGATAGTATGGGTGGGTTGGCTTGCAAAAATTCACATAGATCACTCACATCAATCCTTCCATGTAGTTCGATTTTCCGTCCCTAAATGAATTTAACAAAATATAATTCAGGCTAGAAATCACGACAACGCACTGAATAAGTGTATTCACAAGAATCACCGAGACGAACAGGACGATAGTCTGCACAAGATTTTAGAACTTTGATCAGAAGGGCGACTGTGACGTACTTCAAAATTGGCAAAGAACAATGTTAGCTCGTGACCAGTTCTGATACACACAAGCCATCAGTTTCACACTTTGACAGCAGCAAGGTTCTCACATCCATCCTACGATCACAAGAAGGGGCACCACAAAGGCGGCAATTTGCTAGAGGAAATGAACGACGTCAAGAACTGGAGTATATCTCCGGACAAAAATCCTACGATTGAACTGCCGACGCATATGGTAATTGTCAACTCCATCTGATTCTTCATGGCCATCCACACCGAAGTTACATGTTCTGCAGCATTGGCCTACAAAATTGAGTGGTTTACCTTTATCTGACAGAATCTGTGAAATCACACGTACAACAATCGGCAGCAAGATTAAACCAATGAAAGGTTTAGGGATATGATAACGTTCAGCGGTCTCCTCGATCGAAGCAACCACTGGTAAAATAATGAATTAGAACGGTTCAGAGCATCGCATCATATACGCACAGTAATCGGCACAAAACGATGTGATCACCGTTACACTTAAAAGTCTAGAATGGCTGGCCTTAAAATGCATGTGTTGGATCGTTGCAAAATAACGTACGCCGAGGCAGCAGCGAGGAAGTTCATCTTTTGCTCGTCAAGGACTTCCTGCTCGCGAGCTTGCTCTGCTTGGACGCGTTCCGCTTCGGTTTGTCCCTCTATAAATGGTGCCTCTTGAAGCTCATACAAGAAAGCATGAGATTTTAGCTGTTTGAGGCTCATCAACGAAGTCCCGGCAGTATGACAATCTGGCAAACCTGGAACCAGAGATATGCACAGTAAACGAATAAAAGGACAATCGCAGTGCCTCTGGAGATTATTAATAGACCTTCGTTGTACGAAGGACCTATTGTAGTGCATTTTAGCAATCTCATATACTGTACCTGTACACCACATACTGCTAGAGCTGGGTTGGGAGCTTTGATAAGCAGCGGGTATCACGAGCGCTTTGTGAAATTTTAATTGAAGGGGTGCGGCAGGTTTGCTGTAGGTACTTACTGATGCAGGCCAATGTCATCAACTGTAGCAATTCGTAACGCATTGCACACCATCACAAAAATAGACATACCGAACTTGAACTACAGTCTGACTATCAAAACTTGATCATCAACAATAGAGGAATGTGTCACTTACGCTTGAGCAGCAGTAACCTGGAAGTTGCTTTCTGATCGTTCGAATCCAGCTTGATAGTTTATCGTCATCTACAATACAGGATCGAAAGTGGAGAAAATCACCTGCGAGAAAGGAGCAACCCAAAACGAGTAAAATATTTGAAAGAATGGATCCCAGCATCTGATGCACTGGGTCAATTTTAGCTTCCATAGCATGGATTCAACCCACCGAAGTCTGGACAATGCGAATCTCATCTGTGATAGTGAGGGCCAGTAATTAATTATCTATGTGTGGCCTTACTTTGAAGGAGTGCGGCGATTCCGACGATGATTTCGACGGCATTCCCGAAAGATGCATTGAGCAAGCCAGCTAGAGTTTGTCCTAGGCGAGTAGAAAGTTGTTCCGTGGCATCTCCGAGGAGCTGGGCGTAATGTAAACTATCAAGCAAGCGACTAGCAACCGTATATGCTCACTTTGGCTAAAGGAATGATCGCAAAGAAACTAAAAGAAAACCGCAGCGCTGCATCCCAGTGCAAGTTATGTGCAAGAGCGCTCAGAGGAACGAAGAGGAGCAATACGTTGAGGTAGGACCCAAAGATGAAGTATCTGTAGGATTGAAGCCAGGACGGCTGGCCCTCCGACTTGACAAGTGTGGCAATCCTGTGACGAAGAGGTTGCTGCTGAGAGTTACCGTTGGATCGAGGGAGAAGGGGAGAATGTTCCGAAGTTGTAGGGGACATGGTAAATGAGAACAAAGGAGTGTTGCGCTGGTTGAGACCTTTACCATGAATTATTTTGGTGGACCATGCTGAAAATGGAGGGAAAACACTGCCTCGCCAAATGACGTCACGTGGACTTTACCACGTGAACTAACTTATGCTTGGCCATCTTGGTCGTGGCGCACGTTCGATAAAACTGAAACCCGAAATCCATTGAAATCTTACTGACATACTAACAGCCAAAAAATAAATCTAACTCTAGCGCACGTCTAACAACTCGTCGGCGTTACTTTCCACAGCCTGCTCCTTTAAATGTGAAGCATCTGCGAACTGCACCAGTACAGCGGTTTGATCCTCATGGATGTCTATTATAGACACAGATGCATTGTAGCACTTCCATATCACCACACCCTCCGCACAAACAACCTTTTTGTTTGCTACCAAACCTTTAACCAAGTCGGTGATCACGCCTCCGTGCGACACAACAAGAATGCGATATGGATCATCTTTCGGAGGGGGCAGCGACGCCGTTCGCTCAAGAATTGTCTTGTCCCACCATTTTAGAAGCCTTGCACGAAAAACGGATGATGGCTCTGCCTTCATGTCAATGCATGCTGCCACTCGATTCGCGCCAGGAGCTAGGGGCTGGCCCTGCATCAACCCCATATCCTGCCAGGCAATGATAAGAGGAAACCGAAGATCGGAAGGAAAGTGTTCGAACGTACTCGCTCTCGCAGTTCCTCCTGCCTTTGAATGGGAACATCAGGGTGATGAGTTAATATAGTATCCGTTGTCTGCGCTCCCCTCAGCTAATGTGGCGCCATAGCTATTGATTTGGGCTTACCGCAGATGCACGCTTAAGATCGCTGGTGAACGCATAATCAAATGGAATGGATTTCAAAGCCCCGCTCACGAGCTGAGCTTGCTCTAAGCCCACAGCATTCAATGAGGTGTCTAATTGTCCTTGGATAATGTGTGCTCTATTGGCATCTGTTTCGCCATGTCGAATGATGTATATCCTGGCTATAACATGCATCTAGGGGATTAAAAAATGGACTGAGTAGTGTAGAGCAAAGTCGGGGATTTTATGCGGTCTTTGTGTGGGGGGAACCTTAACCTTATATACCAAGACGGCTGTAAAGTTTTTGTATTTGTTATTGCCAAATCTCCGAAGCTAAAGGACCCAGGATGGTCACGAGAACTGTTTTAGAGGCAATGTTGAAGACTATCATATTTCAGGAAGGGGCAACGGGTCGACACTAACACCTAAGCGATACAATTCTACACCCATTCATGGGTGAAAGAGGCCACCATTTTTCGAACAGATTTAGGCTTGGACCAATGCAGCGATTTCAACAGTAATACCTCGCACGCGTTCTTCCGGAAACACAGACGGAAGTACACGGATGCACTGTATAAGCCTACCAATCTGTGTGGCGTCCAGAGTGCTGTTATTCAGTTTGGCGGCGTAAGCCTAAACAACTTGTCAGTGAAAGTACGAGTACAATAAACGCAAAAACGGACTAAGTTTCCGAGTCCGACTAAGGCACGATAAAGTGCTTCTGAGTCTGAGGTTTCGGATTCCAGCACCTGAATAAGTTTTGAGTTTGGCTCAAAAAAGGCTTACCCCCTATACACACCTTCAGCGTGAGTGAGAGATACTGGTTTCGAACGGCAGATGGAGGAGGGGAAGAGAGGGTTACGCAAGATAAGCTATAGGCTATGTGAGACACGCCGGATAACCAGATTTGTATTCCTACTTGAAAAGTAAAGTCGATAAGGCGACGCGTTGCGCTTTGTTGAGCGATGAGTAAGGCGCCTGGCCCAGGGCGTCGAGAATCTGCCATTCGGTGAGCATTGGCATAGCAATATAAGTCAGCATACCTGGGCAACCCATGCCTCCGTCAACGAGCCATCATCCTGGAACGCATTCGCAATTGTACGCAAAAGCAGCAGGACATTAGTTTCTCTTGGTTTCGGAAGGGGAACAGTCCAAGGGGCAGACCATTCTGTTGCTTTGAAAAGGGACTCGAAGAATTTACCTCTGAGCCCAGGCGTGCTGAAAGCACCAGGGCAAAAAGCTATCAGAAGCCTGCTCAGATCAATAACTAACACATTATAGGGTAAGTGGATAGAACGTGGATAAAAAAAATTCACAATTACCCGGAAAACACTGGGACGATGGCCATCTGTCAAGTATTTGTATTACAGCTTCAACATGTGAAGTTGATAGTGGATTCGACGGCCGACGAGAAGGTGAAGCTGCTACTTGCGCGAGATATGCGAATATCTCGTCTAGCGTCGTGAACTCGTCGGGATACATGGCGAGTGAAGCCGTCGACTAGTACACAATTAATGTAGGTATGATATTCATGAATGGACGAACGACTTACAATCTCATTTTGGAGGGCATCATTAAACTGGAAAAGCTTAGTTTGCATTGCAGCAACATTCGCCTGCTTAAAGTTGACTTGTTTGACCTGGGGACATGAGAATAGGCTCATTTGACAATTGAGAGCCAAATAGAACTTACAACTGGTAGAACAGCTGGTACTGGTGCTGGTGCTGGCTTCGGCGCTGGTGCACCGGAATACCTAGACGCGCCCGTATATGGGTCCATGAAGGTTGATGCGGCTGGCTGGTCAGCTTGAGGGGTACCAGTGTAGCGTGAAGCGCCGGTAAAGGGATCCATATATCCCGAAGCTGGAACGCTCGGAACACTGGGTGCAGAACTTCGATACCTTGAAGCCCCTGAGACGATCTTATGTTACGATCTCGCAGCCAAGAATTGGAAGGCACCTGTATAGGGATCCACAAACTCCTCGCTGCCAGTACCAATGTTAACACCAGCTGTGTTCTTTTCGATAAAGCGTACGACTTCGTCAAGGTAGGTCAACGGAAGGTCATTTATTTGTAGAAATCGTTGTGCTGCGCTATAAGGGTTCTCTGGAAACGTATAAATTAGGATTAACTAGGATTAACCTAGGTGCAGTTGAGATGTACCAGTGACATTGTACGGCAATTTTAGGGGGGGAACACCATCTTGAATGTCTACGTCGAAGACATAGTCGTATTCTTTCCCCCCGAAAAGTTGTTTGCGCCCCTGACCTACAGCATCGACCACATCTCCAATTTTCTGCCAGGAGCGGGTGATACTATCCCACTACATGTGAAATTAGACAATCCTTCTTCACTGCAATCTAATCTTGACGAACCTGATGAGCCTCAACGAGCTCCCCATTTCGGACCATTTTAACCTCTCCCGATTTCGTGCCTACATGATAGATCATACACGAGACTATGGTCATCAGCACGATTAGAACTTACCTGGGTCGAGCAGCGCTTCTGAACTTGGAAGGTCGCTTTTTTTGATGTCCCCTACCTGTTGGATAGGCAATGCTTGGCTTGCGACCTTCTCCTCGTATTCTCGTATTTCATTCTTCGAAGCCCAGCGACCTTCACATTGACTGAAAACGCGTACAACACCGTCGCTACAACCACTAGCAATGTCACCGCTGGGCAAGGTCGAGACAGCCCATACAGATATCGCTGGATGCACTATCGTCTGAGATAGTTCCCCATCTCGTTTGGAACATGCTAAATTGACGAAGATAACAACATAGAATTCGGACGAACCTTTCCAGACGCGGACTGTGCGATCTTCTCCCCCAGAGACGATATCACCGTTTGGAAGGACAGACAAGCTGTATACAAAAGAAGTGTGTCCTGAAAGCGTGTATACCATATCTCCACCCAAAGTCCAAACATGGATTTCACTGAATTTCTGGTCAGCTTCAATTTAGGGGCTGCATGAGTGATACCCACCTATCATTAGAGCAGGAAGCAAAGCCAATATCCGGAACGGTGGCTAGGCCTCGCACCGCATCTTTATGGCCTGAAAATGTGTGTATCACCTTGTGCTTCTCCCAAAATTTGATAGTCTTGTCCGCAGATCCTACAAGGTCGTGAGCCCTCTTTACGCCACCCGCAAATATGCACCCCACCCGTCAAAAACCGGTCATCATCGACTGCTAGAACCGCCCAGACAGACTGTTGATGCCCTTTCAACTCATAGGCAAGGGAGAAGTCCTTCCAAACTTTAGCCGTTCTGGTATATTGGTTCAAATCAATATCCTGGCAACTAGAAATGGAGATTCTGACTTGTCCCACGATCCAGATATGATAGTACCACCAGGCGATACATCCAAAGCACACACATTCTCCGTGTGGCCTAATAGGGAGAAATCTGGATCGTCCTTTGGAGATTCAAGGGAAAAGACGTTGATGACTGTATCTTGGCCTCCGGTAACAACGTAGCCTTCATATAGCTCAACGATCGCCGAGAGAGAGAAAACGTGCTACAGCCCCATACCTTTCGGCGCATTTGGGGTTGGTGAAATATAAGAGATGGAGTTGATGTATCGCGAGCCAGCTCGGAGGACAGTCTCTGGGCTAAATTGCGAAGCTGAGGGAGGCCGTTGCCATGCAATCGCGGTAGCATCTCGCGAGGCTGATAGGATGAGCTCGTTGCTCGGAGTACTTAGTGCGCGAACCTATGAGGGGCATTTCAGTGATAAAGATTAGAACAGATCACGACAAACATCTGAAGTATGTGCCGACAATGTGGCAGACAATTTGAAAGGCATGATTGGCCCCTTGAGATAGGATGAATAAAGGGTAGGGAAATGCGTCCGATGTGCACTTGCGTAAGTATAGAGATTTAAGCAGGATTCACACAAGCTTTTTTGGGCGATCCATAATGATTTCAAGTCAGATGCATACGTAAGAGCTACTAGCTAGATATTGTACTGATACAGTAACGGTCCATATGATATATCGACAGCATTCTACGATGGAACTAATGACGCTACCTATATAACTGCCTTCGTTTCAGGAGAATTGTATAGACGAGATGTGCACCACGCTAACGAGCCCAAACAGTTGTGGCACGCAACAGTTGGGAGATACGGAGGTGTAAACTATGCCTTGCACCATTACTTCATCTCCTGCGAGGGCCTCACGATATGTTCGTCATTCATGGCGTATCGGGACGATGTTAAATCATGAGGGGATAACCAAAGAAATTTGGCATAAGCAAATTTTTGTTCATGCAAGTTTAGGGCAGGTTGTTTATACTTCAACGTGGTTAATTTGAAAGGCGCCCGATTACATATAATTCTTATGGCAGTCACCAGCAAAGTTAGAAAAGATGACCATACAGTCACGAAATTACTCCGCCAAATCCACGCCAGTGGCAACAGAGATTTTTACTTTCTTTTTGGGCCGAGCATGGCCAACAGTAACTCCCGATCCTGCAAGATTTCCACCGGCCGCCTGTGTTTGACTCTCGTCCTGCGTCTGACTCAGGCCACCCTGATCCAAAAACGTTGGCAGCTTCGATGCGGTCGGGGAATTATTGCCGGGACCAGGAGACCAGAGTGGGGCACTCTGAGCCTTCAAGGTGGCCATCTATATAGACCATGTTAAGAAAGCATTTATCGACCTTCTGGGTACCAACCAGATCTAGACCAATCATCCTGTTTTCAACCTCCTGGTCTGGATTAAAATAGTCCGAATACCCTGAGGTCGATATTTTTGCTTTGTCGAACATGTAACGAAGCTTTTGAACGTTTTTGCGCTGCTTCGTTTGCTTATTTGTCTCCTTGCCTGTCCGAGTTTCCACAAACCCAAGGTCATTCATGGTTACACTTTTCTCAATAATGAAACCTGGTGGCCACATTGAGATTGAAAACTCAATAGTTAGTATGCAAAAGAGAGGTCGCGACCTTCGGTCTCTAGCCTCTTGAAGAGGCTTCGGGCTAGGTTGTGATCAGCACCTATGGGGGAAAGGTGAGTCATCGAGACTCGAAGCGATATGCACATGTACCGAATGATTTCGCAAATTCAGCAGGGGTATCGACTCGACTATTTTCGGCCACCTTGATGGCCCTCCTGTTTCGATGGGTCAGAAAGCAGACAAAATAACACAAAAAACATCTCATAACGAGATTTATACCTGAACAGAGCAAGTTCTTTGTACTTTGTGAGAATTTTAGGGTACAGATCCACTTTAATGAGCTCCCATGAAAGATCGGCACGGAGGCGGCAATCAAAGCACATAAATCTAGCTGGAATCCTTTTATCACAGATAGAGTGGAATCTAACACAACCAAATTAATCAGTAGGTTGCTGTCATTCCCATAGTCGAAACCTACCCAGCACACCTTTGCGACGCGGTTATGCTCAATAGGAAGAGAATGCTGGGGCCATAACGCACCAAGGATGAAACCATTTGGTGCAGCCGCCCTCGCAGAAGCAGCAATCCTCCTCGCTCTGAAGACGCTCATTAGCACGCATCTGACGGATGCACGTCAGGCCTACCGGAACTCCGCAGTCGCAATCTAGGCCATTGTCGCCTTTGCGTTTTCTGGCCTTCGTGGGGGTGGCGTGGTCATCATTGATGACGATGCGCCCACATGGCGGCACACTTTTGGCAAACTCTGAGTTTGGAGATACTTGAGTTTCAATATCTGGAGATGGTTTTTGGAAGCTGAGTATCTCTTTTGGCAAAGAGATTGAATACCTAGCATTTCTGAGTCCATATCTGCCGTTGTCAATGTGAGTTTTTCGAGAAATTGGGTATCGAAGTCATCCTCGGGACCTGGGGAGGTCGAACATCAGCGGCGAGCAATAAATCGATCGATCATTGAAAGCCAAACCATGCGCCTCAAGGTCTTCGCTTTCGGGTAAAGGACCGTCCATAGTGCAGGAAGGTATCACTATACTCTTTGATAAGGGTTGAGTTGAGTCGATACCAGAAGTGTTCATCGTGTTTTGCATGTCCTAAATAGTCAGAATCCGGGCTGCACTCGCGTATATTAACGGGCTTACTATTTCTCTAAGGCGAGTAGGGACCTCTTCGGAGAATCCACTGAAGCGCGTCTCTTCGATATCGATAGGTGTTATAACCCCATCCTCGTTCCTTACCCCAACGGGGCCCGTACTAAGATGACGTGACAATGTAATTTCTTGATAGCTGCCATTTGGAAGGCGTTCATAGTCCGGATCTTCGTCACCATCAGCGTCCGCGTCTCCCAGTTCCAGATTATCTTCAGCAGACCACACAACATTTCGGGTTTCAGCGTCTTTAGTCTGGATCTCTGCTTGTTGTCCACGAAGTCTTGCTTCTTCTATAGGAGTAAGAGTCGGTTGAGCTAAGGTCTGCAGAGTCGTGCCTGCGAATGGTGCATTATCATTCTCGGTGGATGACGGTAGATATGTTGCAATGGATGTGACAGTAAGATTTACACTTCGGGCACAAGGCTGGATCAAACGCTTCTCGAAGTAGAGTGGATGAACTTACGAGTGATGCCCAGTGTCAATTTTTCCAACACTCCACTTATCTGGGACTTCGTCCAAATCGTGCGTCATGAAAAACCACTTATCCTTTTCTGCGTCGCCAGCCTGAAAATATGGAGGTTCATAATCTTCAGGGGTGTTTTCGGTATAAAAGACTTTGAAGGTCGCATAACGATGTTCTAGCGACGACTTTAGAGCATTTACCAGTATTTAAAGTGTGGTACGTACTTGGTAGGTCATCCATTTGAGTCGTAGCATGGATGAGGGTTTTCAACAGGGACTGCTAACGCAATAAGCTTGGTCTTCATATTTACGAACCATCGGAACGACCTTGACGCTCCGCTTAACCTCCTTCAAGGTAGGCACCCTGCCCATTTTAGCAGCCTCAACCACAGGATCTTTGTATGCTGTGCTTAGGGTCTTGGAGCCCGTTTTGCCTGAGCCATCACCTAGGCTCATGATAGGTACCATGATATTAGTCCCTGGGAGTGCATGATACTTGGGTGACCTGTCAAATAAGAACATAGAGCCCGAGAGGATTGGATTACTTGGAAATTGAACGTATATGCCTCGATTATGCTAGGAAAGGGGATCAGCATCAGCCAGGAATGGAATGTAGAGCTGGGCTGCCTCACTTATTGGGATCTTTGCTATCCTACACTAGAGTGAATGGCGCATTACACAACGATCTGGGCATAAAAGTCTTACCAGATACACGGCGAAGATAAAACTGCGAAGGTACTGCTTTTCCAATGCATCAAATATGCCGAATTCCTTGCAGCCGCTAGAGTTAGTGGGTTAACTTAGCTGTGGGAACACTTGTGATGTCCACCAGGTAATTCAAAATCCGGTCGGCTTCATCAGTGTGTCCACGAGTCATTGTCTATCCAGGGGTCATATATGCGCCAACCTTGTTGATTTGCGGTCATACCATTATTTTAAAACCGTTTACATTCCTTCGAGTGCCGTCATCCGATGAGAAACTCGCATTCGATCCATCGTATGATGGCATATCATCAGATGTCGTAAAATGACCTGCACCAAGCATCTTCAGTCATAGGAAGAGTCTTTCGAGTTTGAGTAGTGCGAACTTTCGCTGAAATTGTCATCTGGGAGTAAGTTTCTGGGACCTCATCAGCATTAAGGTCATTTCTAATAATCCTCTCGCACACCTCAGGAAGGTAATACACCCAAGGCCAGCTTTTAATAAAGTTTGCACAGCGGCAAGGCTTTGCGTTGATGTGATAGCCTGCGTCGCCGCTCGGGTCTTCTGCACCTGCATTGCTATTAGAAAGAGAGTGAATGAGAAAGAGGTACCGGGATCCCAAGAATCAAGTGACTGGCTTCAAATGCGCGACACGCGGAGGTTTCGGTTTGTCACCTGACCGCTCCTCGGTTGATGCACGTAACGGGTCAAGGGAGCAAGATCATTACCCGAGCCCATAAAGAAATCATCTGAAATTATGCCCTCATCATAGCTGTTGTACGGTCGATCGCTGAGTCCTACTTTCAGCGTGATTTATAATTACATTTGTTCATGTGGGGATTCATATAGATCTCGTTCGTTTAGCCTGATTTAAGGACCCTGCGCAACGTTAAGTTCTGATACGAGGTACTCGGAGTGAGGGCTTAAGATCCAAGAAGGCCTCGAGAGAGATACAATAGGTTATGAGGTATGTCCAGTCCCGATAATGGAAGTGATCCGTAGGTCGAACCCCTCGCTCCGGATTGGCATTTCTGGTGTGTGAAATGGGTTCTTCATCACCGCATCGGCATAAGTGTCATACACTTTTTGTAAAACCACATCTGCACTTGTTTCTGCCAATGATGTCAGAAGCACAAATTTCGTACCTGAAATTCTGAGCATATGGACACTTGAAGGAATAACTAGGTAACCCACCAGTGGGTGTCAAGAGGATTGTCATTTTGAAACTTTCCCCCTCTATCACTTGAGCACCTGAGCTAGACCCCATTGGTGAGAGTCGACTGGTGATCGCGTGGATGCCATGTAGTGTTCCAGCAAGTACAAGATACTCATTTGACGTGAGCTGTGCCAGCCCCTCTGTCTTCATGAGATGGTTGATTTGTGAACAAAGAGACTTGAAGACCTGCAAAATTACGCTGATAGACTAAGCCCCCAGCTTTGTTGATGACCTAGACAACTGCTTAGCATATTATGAATATAAATCGGTCCATATAGTTACCCAAATTCCAAAGATTGCCATCAAGATTGGAGTTGAGGTGTGTGTCAGTCAAGGTTTTCATCAAACACGTAACAACCCAACATTTTGGACACGCATCTGCTTCTTCGTCAGTCATCAACCTCATACATAACGCTAGCACTAGAGTATGGCTTGGCTGCCAATGCTCAGTCTGAGCGTGCTCCTCACTCTTTTCCTCTCTTTGTCGACTATGCCTTGGCCAACTCACCAGGTCTCAGTTCTAGGTGAACGCAGCCTTTCTCTTTTGACGGCGGAACATATAGCCCTGCTTGCCAAATACCCAGATCCGTCTAAAAACGTGGATCCCTCAAACCCAAAGTCCCATCTATCCAAGATACTTATACCTCGAGCGCGTACGCCCTCCCAATTTTTTTTACTACAAGTACTCTTTTCATCATTCTTCACTTTAGCTGACACTGCCAATAATACCCTTGTCCAAAACTATATTATTTCAACACTCAAAGCTTTACATTGGCATGTAGAAACAGACGAATTCACAGGCACGACGCCCATTGGTCCGAAGAAGTTTACCAATGTTATCGCCACCAAAGACCCAGCCGCGTCGCGGCGAGTCATTTTGTCGGCACACTTCGACAGCAAATATTTCCCATCCTATCCCATGAATCAGGTATATCCCAGTGCCGTTAATATTAGTGTTGATAACACAGGATGAATCAGTTTCTCGGAGCGACAGACTCGGCAGCGCCTTGTGCAATGATGTTGGACCTGGCAGAGGCATTAAATCCTCTATTAGAGGAGAAGGTGAAAAGACTAGAGGATGACATTGACAGCGACGACGACGATATGGCGGATGTGACCCTTCAGCTTGTCTTCTTTGATGGCGAAGAAGCCTTTGTAGACTGGACAGACACAGATTCTATTTATGGTGCAAGGTCCGTCGCCCCCCCCTGTAGACATCTGTAAATCAATCATATTACAAACTAGACACTTAGCTGAAAAGTGGGCGACAACATACGTGCAACCTCACGCTAAGCGACGGCTTATGGATTTTGGCGCGACTGAGCTGTCAACCATTGAGCATTTAATACTCCTTGATTTGCTCGGTGCACCCAGCCCTTCCATTCGCTCTTATTATCTTGACACTGCGTGGTTGTTTGATGCTATGGCTTCCGCCGAACGGAGGTTAGGAGAATCGGGTGTCTTTGCATACGGCAAGGACAAGGGAATGGCTGCTGGAAAATGGAGGAGCTTTTTCCGAAAACGAACAACTAATGCAGTCAACTATGGCTATGTAGGGGACGATCACCTTCCATTCATGCATCGGGGCGTGAGTATACTCCATGTCATTTCAGAGCCCTTCCCTTCTGTGTGGCATAGGCTTGCGGTATGAGTGCTAGTAAATGTTTGTCGTACCCTGAATAACACAGCTATAGGATGACGCATCTGCACTGGACTTGCCAACGATGCGTCGATGGAACTTGATTCTTAGGGTCTTTTTTGCAGAATATCTCAATCTACGGCCAGGGAATGCCAACTCACGATCCCTGTCTTCTCCTGAAGTACAGCGCTCAGACTCAGAACTGGTAAGCGCGTTATGGTTTACAGCGTTATGTGAGATCATGTCTAATTATTATCTCTGCTAGTAGGACTGACCGACATAGGTATTCATGCACATGCTGTACTATTACTTAGAATGCGACATGGCATTTATACACCAATGCCATACCCAGCCCATCTTCCGACAATGCTTGACCATACAACTGACATCAAGCGTGGAGTAAATTCTTGTAATGTTTGATGAGAATTGTGGCATCAGTGGCGGTCTGAAAGGTCTGAGCTCAGCGGAATTCCTGCGTTCGGTATATAACCACCAACTTTTTCCATTTGCCTTGCTTGTTCAACTTGAGATCTTGCATTCTTAGAAAATTGTTTCAACGCTTCCTGTCGCCTAAGGGGCGCGTTATGTACTTGATTTGAGGTCAGGGTCAGGATTTGGGACAGCGAAAAACATTCACTTACGCATGTTACTGGCAAGGTCAATTTGCTTGGATCGTTGGGGACCAAGTTTCTCCAGAAGGTCCGCATATGTGTCGATGAGGCGATTAAATGTTTCCTGGCCACGAGCTAGCTATCAGCGATAGTGATCTACGGCGCTGTAGGCTTAATGACTTCTTGGGCTAAACGCAGGGGCTTGTAATCGTCGACATATTTGTTGTGGGGAGTTTCTTCGTACTTCAAAGACTTGATTTTAGCCCGGGCACCCTCACTGCCAGATTGTTGGGCAACTTGAGTCGGAATGCAACGCTGAGGAGATTGTGATGGAAAATTACAGATGTGTCATTCCATTTTGGACAACGCTTTTGCTCTTCTTTCGTGCTTCAGCATATGTTGCGTTTTTGTCTGCTACAAAACTTCCGAAGGCAAGTCCTGCTTTCTTCGCTTGCTTTTCTGCATATATATTCACGTCATGTCGGAGGAAAAGGACTGATGATCTATTTACTTCTATGTTGTTGTAAAATCTTGATTGCTTCGGCTCTGAAAAATGAAGTAAGAGTGTCATCCTAGGAGGAAGGCATGAAAATGCATTGCAATCACGTATCCTCTGGATCGGTCTCGCTCTGTTCCAATTCGTCCATCACTATATCTTCCTCTTCAGCATTCTTACGAGGCGCCATAAATTGTTCTACTTTGGTTCTGTTGATGTGTTGAGATATTGGACTTGTTTTGGCTCTGGGTTCAGTAGGCTGCCATACGTAATTGTTACTCATTGTGTCATGCCGTAAGCAGGTTGTTTGCACACCTGGTCGTCAACCTTGAGGCCAAACATTTTTGTGTCATTGGTGTAAACTTTGAACACATACCCATCATTCTATTGCCGAGGGAATATGGACTGGTACGTCGATATTCTGCATCTATACAAGGGGCTAAGAGACTGTTATTCCAGCCTGGAGTTGAATATACATCAACGAATCTTGACTGATATAGCCTCCAACCTTCGCGAAACTGAGGATGATGCCGTGTATGCGACAAACCTCGTGTCCTCCAAAGTACGGACACGCGTGGAATACCCCTGTAGTGGTGGTTCCCTGAACGGGAATTCCGATGACTTTGAGGGAAATTTTGGGGACGAGGATCAGGACTTTGTCCAAGAGCATGTATACATGGTATGGTTTGCTTTGTCTGTTATCTAAATCCAGTTCCATTGATAATTAGGTAGTCTGCTTCGCGCATACATTGCAATATTGCGTTTGGGGAACTTGTTGTCAATTTGCCGCCATCTCACATGAGTGAAACCGTCGAAACCATCATAAACGCGCTCGTGGATATTCTTAAAGACGTGCCTTACATAGATTTTGACAAGGCTCTTTCCTGGAAAGGTGAATCATTTGCCCAATAAGATCCGTCTTTTTCATACGTTGTCAGATTGGTCCCTTCCCGATCAGCTTGTACATTCGACAATCTCTGCCTTGCTTCGGATTTCAAGCGATCACCTTCAATTCAGAGAACAAGCAACATCTGCAATAGTCTCATACATTGGAGCGACTTTGGATGCAATGGCAACGTGTTCATGTAATGTCCATCTCAAAAAAAATACTGCTTGATCTAATATATTATCAAGCGCTAAATGTTCTTACACAATTAACGCCTGCTCTGCATGGAATGTATCGCGCCATTAGTTCAACCCCTTTTCCATGGAACATTTCAGAATGGGATGAGTTGTCCACCCAACTTAGCAAGCTCTGTTCTCCGAGTATGGTTGGCCGCCTCAACCGCCTTTTAATGGACATTCTGCAGCAAGATAATGCCGACTCAGGGACGCTACAGTTCACCCAGACATTTCTCTCCCGATATGTTACACAAGGCCGACCACTCAGTGGATACTTTGTGGTGTGTTGTGTCATCGAGACGAAGTGGACTGTTCTTGCCCAAGTTCTGTCCCCTCCTTCCTCAAGTCATGGCATGGCTACCGAAGCTGCAGCTGCAAATAGGGCTTGGCTCGCTTTAATGCGTCATGTCACGCAAGATCCAGGCATCACTGATGGTCCAATCAGGGATGCGCTCAAAGAGACAATATCATACTCCATGGAATGTTTTAATGAGCTCCTTGTTCAAATCCAAGAAATGGACTGCGAGCCAGCTCTTGATACATATGCATGGGAGACGATGTCAGAAAGCCTGGTAAGTGTGCCCATTCCCTCAAGGTATACCTAACAAATGGGATGAACAGAAATTAGCATCTGTTTGTTGTATAGCGCTTCGCCAAATCGACGAAAAACTTTATAACCGCATCTTATTGCTTCTAAGCGTCGACTCACCAATATCTGACAACCTCGTTCAGGAAGCTGCACTGAAGGCGACTGCTGTTATTGTTCGAAAGTGGGTCCTTGTTACCTCTCTGCCCATCAATCCTAACTTCCACCAGCTTCCCAATCTTAGCGTCAACGATGGCGTCTCACCTTCGGCGATTCGTAACATCTCCCTTGCCTCTTTTCGAATTCGAGTTTGCATCGGAAAATCGAGCATCTCCACCATTAGCTGCAGCCGCGAAGTGTTTGGCGCTTTGCATAAAGGTTTGGGTCGTGCCAAATACGTCAACAGCTTTCCTGAATGTGGTCTCTCGCTAGTTGGCGCCTGGGGATGATCTCGTCATGTCCAACATGTATTCCCTGCTCAATTACATTGCAGCCACAAGCAAAGAAATATACGATCCGAACAGCACCCATACAGGCATGCTATTCCAAGCCACATACGACCAGGAAACCCTTCAGTCACTAGAAATAGGATTGCATGGCCTTTCCGAGGACGAGAAGAGGCTCGTCGGTCTCAGTACCATTTCTGTTGTCACTCGATTAGCGCTAGAATTCCAAATGGAAGAGGTGTGTGGTAACGGGTTTAACTAATCAGGCCTGTGTTCATGATATTCTTCAGGTCACTCGCCTTACCGTTTCCATGTTGTTGCAGCGATTAAGATCGGCTGAGCCCACGGTCGAAGCTGCCATCGCCGATAATTTGGTTGATCTTGGGCTATCGGCGCCTCAGAGCTCCTTCGTTGACATAATACGGGTCTTCTCTGCAATTAATCGCTCAGCAAACCCAGACGATCCCCGCTTTTCCAATAATATGGTGAGCCTCTTGTCCTGGACTGGGATTAGCCTTTAATGGATTCTCTGTCCGAAGGTTTTGGCTGCTCAAACGCGCCTTGCTCAAGAATTAGGTCGCCGGCCCGAACTCTACGACATATATCTTATCGAATTGCTAACCCTGTTCGCCGATAAAGGTGTCGCTATACAGAACCTAAAAATCGCAAACCATCATGTGAAGGTGTGTTGCAGCTTATTAGCAGGATTAATGACTCAAGGGTCATACCAGACTGAGGACATGATTGAACAATTGGCTTCTCTCCTTCTTCCCATCGATTCTTTGCTTTCTCACAAGGATTACACCCCGCAACACGACGCCACTGCCGAGATGGTGTCCATGTTCCGGAACATGTGGTTCCTCTGCGTCTTATTCAATTTTACCAATGACGAAGAAAGGGATGGCAATGCCATGGGGTGGCTGAAACCTGCGCTGGCTCGAATTGCAATTAAAACACCCTCAACAGTTATCGAAGAGTCTCATGACGCCGTTGCTAGTGACGTTGAGTACAATTCGGTAATCCGACAAGAATATGCGCATACAGTACGTGGATATGAGCTCGATCAGAGGCAGTACTCTTTTCTTCTTATAGGTCATAACGAAGCACCGAAGCAGTTTGACTAAACACATCACTCTGCGCGCTGGAGACATTCGATACCTTTCTTCTGGTCAAGTAATTTTCGTGCTGACCATGCATGACATCGAGAGCATGCGCTCTGCTGCTGGATTACCTGCGTCGTTGGTAGCGTATTTCACAAATGAAAGTCTCAATAAAAATACAGAGCTCAGCGCCTGCATGGAGTCCGTGGCAGAAAAGGTTTGTTTATTAGACTTCACTGTCATCACATGACCTAGCTCAGGGTATCGCGTCAGGTTATCAGGGGTTGCATTAATGATTTGAATTCCCTTGCCGCACAACAGGCATTACCCACTCCCCTATCTGCAGAGCTCCGTAAGCTTGTCATTGGGAGCACCCATCGTGTTGCGAAGGCTCGCGAAATCGCTTCAAAATACCTCAACCGCCTGATCACCTCCTTCCCCTCCCTAATGTGCGACCCACACCTTATATTCGCAATCCTTGAGGTTCTCACATTGCTTCAACGCTCTTGTGAAAATGAATTTGTTGACGAGGTGTGTCAGGTTAAACACCTAACCGATATGGTTGGCTTACTCCTTTCTGTTTTGAGTACAATCCTGTCTACGAGTTTCATTCGGACAGAAGCAATATCACATTGCAATTGACAGACAGCTATCAAGTACGGAATGAGATTTTAGGCCAGCTCAAACGTAATTCGAACGGCTGGTTTGAGCTTGCCCTTGGTCGAGCGCCAATGGAATTGCAGTCGACGTTGCAGGTATGTTTGTCAGATTTGAGATATATTGATTGTCAATCAGCTTGCATTGTAGAAATATCTGGCTGTCAATCAGTCAACCTCTGGAGCAGAATCAGCCCAATTGGGTGCTTCCATCGCTGAACAATTTGGCAGAGCAATTGGACCTGTACATCGTCGATTGAGTAGGTATTTGTCTACGAGTGGGAACGTGAACTGATCACGCGAATCATGCAACAGCATCCTTGTCCCTTTTATCGCCATGGAGCTCAGATGGTTCTAAAACTCTCGCCAGCCAAATCGCTATCAAGGGATATTACGCAGGGGAAGTTGTCGGAATGCGGTTCCCGAAAGGTACTGGCTTGTGTTAACACTAAAATTGCCTGCAACCACTCATACTCCGACAAAGAAAGCGATCATGTTAAGGATTTGCAATCCCAAGCACTGCCCAGCGTTAACCTTCGTGCATTGCGGGATAAGCTATCATGTACACTCGATGAGATCAGGGAAAAGAAGAGTAGTATGACTGTCCAAGACTTACGTAGGCTCCTCTTTCGGTGTGCGGCAACTATCACTTCTTTGGAAACCGTCAGTCGTGCCTGCTCTTTGGCTTGTGATACCTGATTATTTTATAGTGCGAGCATGAGCTGCTTCATTACCTTGTGGCGCTACCCTTTGGAGTCGCTTCCCCTGCAGCAGTTGGCGCTGGTGTTGAAGTTTGGACCTGGGTAATTGCTGAAAAACCTAATTTTGAAATCGCTTTGATGGGAGAAATATTGTCGGCTTGGTCGGATACAATCAAGCAGGAAAAGGGGCTCTTCTCTAGGAATCTCAAGTTTCGTTGGTCCCTCCTTCCATGCCATTGATTCTCACATCTGTTTATAGTTACGAGGACCCTTTCCTTCACCCCATCTCCTACAGTCCTACAGACAAAGACGTGATCGACAGAGGAACGGCCAATGCACGTCGCATACTCACGCCCCATGCACTTGTGTTACAAATGCTTTTCAGTCGCCTACAGGCCGCTCGATATCATGGACCAGGTGTCATGTTTCTCATTCAACATCTCGTCGTGCGATCAACTATGGCTTGCAAATATTTTAGGTGACTTTATCGTGGCTTTATCTTCGGGCCCTTCTTTTTCGCTGATAGCACTTTTCAGCACCCATGCCTTAGCCCGTGAAGCTCGATTTTCCTTCCTGCTTTTCGGTTTCGAAACCCTAAAGAGTTCGTACCTTGATGCGTACTGTGATAATGCCTTGCGTGAAGGCCTATATTCCGTTGCTTACAGCTGGTTCTCCGTTCGCCCACAGTGCGCCTTCCATGTTGATCCGAGAATCTATCTAACCATAATATAGGTGGTCCTATGGTGCCAATCGTGTACAAGTTGACGCGGACGTCAAAGTAGTCTCCGAATTTCTGTCATATCTACAGACCGATTCTGTGAGAGGATCTCCCACTATCTCCAGTTTGTCGCCGGCGCAACTATCTTCTCGCACGTCTTGTAAGTTTCGCTTTGCAAAGCCATGCGTTCGTCATTAATTCCACCTAGATTATACAAACCGTATGAAGGCTATAAATCTTCCGCTTCGCCTTTTGACCGAGAATGAAATATTCCGACTTTCTGTTTGGATTAATCCTACAAACGATATCAAGCGAGGTACCGACCTAGTTGGGAATACCGAAAGGGCTATTGCGGATGTTTGTTACTTGCATTTCTTGATTTTTTATGAAATAATAATGCTTCTCACAGAATGCTTGGCCAGCCCTCCTCCGCACCCTCTGGCAGATAGATCCTGCAATCGCCGTGCACTTGACCGAACGTTGTAAAACCCTCTTGATTCGAAATGAAGTCAAGAAATTAATCCGATCCAGCACGATTGATGTTCTTGATGTTCCAGAAGCGTTGCCATTCTTGCTTGGGGAGAGATTGGACCCCCAGATACATCGTGATCTTAAGGTATGGACAGAGCTTGCAGTTCATTTCTATAGAATCTCTATTTATGCTACCCAGCACTTACTCATATGGGCCCCTGTACCACCTATCATCGCCAACACATTTTTCGAACGTCGATACAAGAACGACCCCCTCATCCTTCAATATGCGCATCGAGTTCTGGAGCAGCATCCAGTCGAATTGACGTTCTTCTTCATTCCCCAGGTTGTCCAAGCCCTACGATACGACGATCTTGGTAATAACAACATCTGATATGGGTATAACCTCGACTTACCTTTTCTAGGTTACGTTGCACGATTCATCTTTGAGACCGCCAAGATCTCTCAGCTTTTTTGTCATCAAATTATATGGAATATGAAGGCAAATTGTTTTAAAGATGGCGCGACGGAAATGGTTAGTCAACGCAGATTGTACGGGACACGCATTTACTCAGCTTTCCTAGGAGGACTCGATGAAACCTATTCTCGACGAAGTAACAGAGCGTGTCGTTGATGCCCTTTCGGGACAAGCGCGAGCTTTCTATGACAGAGAGTTCTCTTTCTTCGAGGAAGTCACCTCCATTTCCGGCAAGCTGAAACCCTTCATCAAACGAACGAAACCAGAAAAGAAGGTCCCCTTAGATTTTGCTTTCCAATTATCCTGAGCTTAGAACTTCTTCAGGCTAAAATTGACGAGGAAATGGCCAAAATCAATGTCGATGTGGGGGTATACCTGCCAAGTAACCCTGATGGAGTTGTAGTTGATATTGACAAGAAATCAGGCAGACCACTTCAGAGCCACGCTAAGGTGTGTATCTGAATAAGTTCGGCACTTATTCTCTGACCTTCTCACAGGCTCCGTTCATGGCAACCTTCAAAGTCAGAAAAGAGCGCATAATTGTGGACAGTAACCCCGACTCTCTTTTAGACGGACAAGCCGGAGGGATTGAAAATCACACTGAATATGATGTGTGGCAACAAGCCATTTTCAAAGTCGGAGATGATTGTCGGCAGGATGTACTTGCTCTCCAAGTTATTGCCATGTTCAAAAACATCTTCACAAGCGTCGGCCTTACCTTGTATCTCTTCCCATATCGGGTTACAGCCACTGCCCCTGGTGTGAGTACTTGCATTCTAGCATGAGCAGGTCGGTATTGACTTAAGAAACACAGTGCGGAGTTATTGACGTTGTCCCGAACGCGACATCTCGAGATGAAATGGGTCGCGCTAAAGTCAATGATCTTTTAGATTTCTTTGTTGCGAAGTATGGTGGTCAAGACACAATCGCTTTCCAACGAGCCCGCTTAAACTTCATACAATCTATGGCTGCTTATTCAGTGGCTTGTTACATCCTTCAAATCAAAGATCGGCACAACGGAAATATTATGATTGACGGAGAGGGGCACATCGTTCACATCGGTAGGTTTAATAATGAAAGATGTCCACATGCATTAACTTACCTGTGTCCAGATTTTGGTTTCTTGTTTGATATAGATAAGTTGTCGTTCCCTCCCACTATTTGTCTATTCCCTAATCTTTTCTGGCTCAATTACGTCCAGGAGTACGTTACAAGTTGACTTCAAGGCTCCTTGTATGAGTTACTAACAACTTGTCAAGGGAGTCAAATTTGAGCCAAGTTCTTTCAAACTCAATCATGAAATGGTAATCTTGATGGGTGGACGTAACTCGCAAGGTTATTTACTTTTCCAAGCCCTCACCGTCAAAGCGTTTCTCGCTATTCGCCCATATGCAGAGCAATTAGTCAATACTGTTCAATTGATGCTAGATACCGGATTGCCATCGTTCAAAGGAGAATCGACGATCCGGAGGCTCAGAGACCGCTTTGCCATTGGGCTCAACGAACGTCAGGCCGCAGAGTGGATGATGGGTGTCATTCGAAATGCGCACGAAAATATGTGGAGCACTGCATATGACGAATTTCAACGGGTATGTTGCTTGACCCTCTCAAAGAACTTCTTCACTCATTGTAATGACGATCTAGCTTCAAAATGGTTTGTTCCTTGATCCCCAATACCACCAACTTTACTAATGTCAGGGATAGGAATACCTTACAAGTAAACAGTCACTTATAATTACCGTAATTCTATCCTATCTAGGCAATTTTTTTGCTGGAAAAAAATGATGAAGCCTGATAATTGGCTGCCGTACCTTCATAATCAAGGCACTATAGCCAAGTGGTTACGGCGACAGATTCGAACACTTTGAATTATCTGTTCCTCTTTGAGGGCGCAGGTTCAAATCCTGCTGGTGTCGATATTTTTTCCAATCTGAATGCAATGCTCATAACATTCAACAAATAGATACTACGATTCTTGTGTAATATAATACCCGTCAAAGTTTTCCAGGCTGTAAGCTACAACTCCATTTGAGCACCATCGATTTACCACAAGCTTCAGGAATGGCGAAGGTTTAATCAGGCCTTCTGATGTTTGATTAGTTGCACTCAAATCGCCAAGAAGAGGTGCTATACATCCTAGAAAAGCATCGTAAGTCGCTGGATCACCATATCGCAAGTCCCCCCGTCGAAGCCCGTCGAATAGTGGGCACTATACTCGGGTGAATGTGGTCTCTTTATCAGAACGCCTTAAGTGTCATACCTCATTGTTAACAGAGACCATGATTCTGGATGTATCGGTATCTTCCATTTCTAGGAAGAGCTGGTATCGATATTGGCTGAATTCATGTTCAACATCACCACAGTCGAAGCATGCTCGTTGTAACGCAGGTAAACTGGAAATATGCACGCATTAAACGATGGCTATGAACAAATGAACGAACATGCGCACCTTTTCTTGCATTGTGAACAGAAAACTTTACCACAATCCTTAAGATTACGTGGGTAAAAGTCGACGGTGCGTGCGGCAAGGGTGAATTTATTGGGATTTTCTGTATGGCTCTCGATATCCTTGATTTTGAGGTATTTGCGGTCAGTTGGCACTTGGCATTTCGTATCCCATTCCAACTTACGGCTGGTATTGTTAAGCGTCCCATATTATCCTGGAAAGAGCCTGCGCACCTCAACAAAGCCGCAAGGTATTCGTTACTTGTGTTGCTGGGATCCAACATTTGGATGAGCTTTTCAAATCCACCGAGGAAGCCTTGAAATTGGGATAATGTTTTAGCATACCGCAATCTGAGTTTTTTGATGAGATAATAGTCTCCAGGGCGAATCCATTTGGTCATTTCGCTTTGGGCGTCATACGCCACAATTTTCACAACCCGACCCTTTAGATTAGTGGCCCAAGGTTGTTTGAAATCCACGTCTGCCAACAGGGTGTGTGGCGTGTAATCAGTAATGTAAATCGCAGATGGTCCCTCCGTGACGTGTTCTACATGGAGGATCTGCATCTTGCATCAATATCGTTCAAGCTATAGAATGAGACCTTCTACTTCAACGGTGCAATTGAAAAAGACTGCCTCCTTGACATCCTTGATCAAACGGTGCTCGAAAGGCGAAGCGCGCTGCTCATCCTCCTCCCAGGCTTTCTTGCGTCTGTTTAAATGTCAGGTTCACGGCACATTTGGCTACCAATGAGGACGAACGATAGCAAGGCAGTTAGTTGTGAATCCGGGAATGTATTCTCTGGGTCGAGTTTGCATAACTTTTTCTCTTGAACCTTTGCCTCAAGGTATTGATTTCTGTCTGACACACGCGCGTTCCTGATATAATAAAATGAGGGGAACTCCATGAGGGGTCCAACCTCGGCAGCCGCATCCCACAATTCTATTCGCATGGTCGCCTCTGATGGGAAATGAGCATGAACATCATAACCACCAGGCTTGAACTGCTTGTTGGTTGTGTAGTCGGTGACATACAAGCTGAAGGCGCCATCATTAATTGTGTGCCCGCCCAAGACCTGAATGGCATAAATATGGGGCACAACACTTCCAGATATAGTGATCACTTACCTCAACCGTAGTATCAAAGTATGTCCCCGGAAGTGCCTTCAAACCTATTTCACTCAACATCAAGTGCTCCCGTCGGTATCTTCTGTAAGGCTCATTCCCTATTTCGACTACATTCTCTCCGTTCGCCTGGTCAGCCTTTTGTTTTTCGCGCCACCAATCTGAGATCTTGATACAGTACGCAATTTCCGACTTTTGGGGCTTGAAGAAAGGTGAATGATGAGACCTGTGGGAGTCGTTTCCGAGGGCCTCAGAATCAGGGACATTTTCGTGATTCCCGTGGTGTATCAAACCGGACTGAGTATCATAGATTGCCCATTTTAACCTATCTTTGAAACCGACACCATTAATGTCGTTGGCAAAGGATACAGTCTAACAAAAATCATTTTGTGAGGATGTGAGTATTAGCTGTCCAGCCTACTGACCTTTACATCTCGAATAATCAGTACGTCTCCGCGTTTTGGCTGTGGCAACCACTGCTCGTATTTCTTTGTGAAGCAGTTGATACTAAAAGGGTGGGTTCTGCTTGGATCCACGAGGTGCAACTTGCAGCTGATATCTTGTATTACAAAGGATTACATGTTAATCAGTGATCAACATCAGTCCAGCACATCGCACCTCCGGTTCTTGTAGGCCTCGGTGAATTACAGGTCGAAACGATACCAATAAGGTGAACCCGTTGATCTGGGGTGGTGAGGTCACCAAGGGCGGAGTACAGTTCACCAGTCTATAACGGATTCAGTCAAGATCCTCTTCAATACACACACGGCTTGAACACACTTCAGTTGCACGAAACCCTGCTTGCGAGGAACCATCTGATTCCCTTGCCGAACCACCCGCGGGTGTTGCAACTTCAAAGCTGCCGCTCAATGAGGCCGATTGTTGTATAGTTTGGGGCGAATTCGAGATACTCGATGATAGCTGCCGTCGAGATTGAACTGGGGATATGGAGGATATATCGAGTGCGCCGGCCCTTACGTATGGGCTTGGTTCGGCTTGTTTGGTGGGTTCTGAGGCTGAGGATGCTTTGGGAAGGTTCGCTTTTGCGCGCTGCATACGCCGGAGTTGTTTCGCTTTCTTTTTGGACAAAGGTGCTGGTGCTGGAGGTGACTTTGAGGTTCCTTCCGTTGCCTTCGACGGGCCACCAATGTTAGCATTCAACGAGGCAGAAGCTGGCAGTGGTGTTGTTTCATGAGGTGGTGGTGATTCCACGGGTGTGGGTTTTGGCTCGCCACGGGGTGCCTGCGCATGTTCCGAGCATATATCTGGGACAGTTGAAGGGAGCGCAATATTTTGCTGTTCAACGGGGCTGTTTGGAGTTGAGAACCAGTCATTGTCTTTTAATGTATTGGTATCTATTGAAAATTGGGTAAATTCCAGTTGAATCAGAAGGATCATTTACTAACACATCCAGGTGTCGATGTCGTGAGTTTCTCCATTATGGGTATATCGCATCAGGACACCTGCAACAAAGCGTAACCGCATCGCCAGTGTCGCGATAGATTGTGGTCTTTGTACTCTCTCGAGCTCTGCCCCTTTCAGCGCAAGCCATACGGGATCGTTGGATGCAAAGGCCAACTTATTAAAAAAGCGAGCGCATACACCTTCAAATGACACACTAAAGCGATGGACCTCGTCCTGGCCAGCATTGGAATAGACAGCTTCGAGGATCGCCATTCGCTTATCAACAGTGGGTGGCCAGGTCATCTTGAACTTGCCGCATATGAAACCGGTACCGTCTGTGCCGCTTCTGAAGATATCAGCAGAGGATTTCAGGTGCGACTTGTCGCTGAAGAGGTCATCTACGTGGCTGGAAAGCTTCGTCCGTTTACTTGGGCGACTGCCTCTTTCCAAAGGCAGCCTTTTCATCAAGCCTCAACGAGATAGTTATGATTTAGTTATGAATGAAGTCAACTCCAACAAACGCGCTTGTCACACAGGGTGGTCTATCACGTGGACAATTACAGCACTCCCCTGTCACACATTGTGGCATCATGGAGATGTATTGCTTACGATTATGCTAAGGACAAGCTGAAGAGTATATATGCTACGGGTATTGCAGTGATGTGTAGGTAGTTCACGATGATTTTGTGTGAAGCCGAGGAGAGCGATATTGGACTAGGTTTCGGTGTTTGTGTGGTTTCCACCAGCGTTGGTGGTGTGTAAGGAGTGCTGGTATCAAGGGAGAATGTTTGCAGAAAGTCTTCCGTATATGTGGTTCCATTGATGACGCTTTTCATATCGACAGTTAGGTGAAGGCCGACGTCATCGATGGTTCCAGAATAGAAAACATATCCCGCTTGTGATCCAAGTGTCGCATTGTGTACGAGTTCGACCGTCGCGTTCAATGGTGTAAGATAGCCTGGGATGGCGCTATCAAAGGCGTCCATGTATACACGCGATGGTTCTGCGTCTTCCCGAATCTACCACAACCCAGATGAGTGAACGTTATTCGATGCCTTGATATCATAGCACATACAGCAGCCACAAGGTTGTACGTTTTCGTTGCATTCTCCCCCCGACGAAAATTGGCGGACGACAGCATCGGAACGTAGAGAATGGCATCCTGACCCAAGCGATAGCCATCCCCAGCATTCGTATGGACGGTTGGGGGTGCGCCGTTGTGCTCATCCACCTCAAACCAAAATGTAGATATGGATACGGCTGAATCAATTGGCACCACGAATTGGTAGTTCATGAGATAATAGCCCAAGCGGAGTGTGACTGGAGAAACATTAGGGTCATCTTGATTCTGGCTCGCTGGGGAGGCGATGTTTGCGTAACCGTTACAATCTTGTGCTTTCCCCCAGCGATCACACCACAGCAGTTTGACTGTGCGATTTTCACTGATAACAGTGCCAATAGGTTGAATAAGCTGATGTTGACATTTGCGTTCAGTTTCAATCAAGTAGCACCGAGATTAATACTTACACGCAACGTTGTCTGGAACACGAGCTTGCCACGTGCGATGGTAAGCTGAGCATTGGCTATCTTGACTGGTAAAAGCTTAATTTCCTCTGATAGCGTCACGGTTGATGGAACCATGTTAAGCATTCGTTCCAGGACAGATGAACAAGACTGATTGAACATGTCCACGGAAGCCAGACTACCGAAATGAGACCTCAGAGTCTTAAAACCCCGTGGTGATACACACACAAGCTCACCTCCGCATTGTGATATTACCGTCGGACGAGAAAATGCGCAAGTCAGATCTCAGTGTATCGTTTGCATCAACAACAAGTGGGTTCTGCGTTGTCCCATCGAGATATTGGTTGACGCTACGATGATATGATCAAATCCGGCAAATTATGAGATGAAACAATACATACACAGATTTGTCAAAATGGGGGCTCGAGTCAAAGAGTTCGAAATTTGGAGTTGATGGATCACTGCCCTGGGGCACGATGTTTGGGAAATCGAGGCTTCTTACCCCTCCCAATGTGTGACCACAAGCCACAATTGTTATCATTTCCTCCTTGGTGAAACTTTGTCGTCGGAATAGCTCGGTGTGCAGATCAATTCCCTGATGAGGTTCGGGGACTCCAAGCGGCCCAGCAACAAGAGCATCGATACGACCACCTCTATATGGTATGATAGGCCCACCACAAGATGCTACCGCAAAGACAGACCCCAATGCGATAACGTCAGAACCTAATGCAGGAATTGATTTTGAAAAATGGACATCTAAAGGATTTAGTCCAAAACTCACGCGAGATATATTTGTTAGAAAAGGTTTGGAAGTCAAGCAGTGTTGATTTCATCCCAGCTCCCGAATTCTGAAAGGATCAAGTGTGAGCGCTGTGCAAAGGACAGAGCAGAGTAAACCTACCTCCGCCCTATCCAACTCGAAAGCAATAGAAGCATCGAGACCTCCAGTCCCATCCTCTGCACTGTGGGTAGCCGTATCATGATACGCCTAAACACAGACACGAGAAATCAGCGACGAAACTTGGCAAAGGGTCGTCGCAAGGAACATACAAGGCGAAGCCATTCCGCACCTATTGAAGCTTTGGTTTTGGACCGGGGTTTACATGGATGCTGGAGTGATGCCATATTTGAGCCATCGTATCTCCTGCCTTCGTACAACAAGGCTTCCAGGGCATCATACTTGGGGGACGGCCAGAAATAACCAAGGGCGCTTGCAACGCAAAAACAAAGGGTGACGACTAGCCTCCAATATGATGGTGGCATGGGGTTGAATGTAAAAGAACGTGGGTTAATCTCTTGAGCGATTTTCGGAGAATTAGAATGAACTGTTCATGAGTAAAGCTGCAACAGCGCCGCAGGGAATATGCAGATATTGAGGCCTGTGGCTCGGGGTCGCCGTAATTCCTGTTCATCAAAACTCAATTCTCAGGAGGTGCCAAGACCCACGTTCGGATGAAAGGGGTCTTGAAGTCTTCCTTTGTTTGTGTTTGTTGGGAGATCATGCAGTGTGGTCACCAACTTATCGCATCAGTTAATGTGGTTTCGCCAACACCAAAGGTGCAGGAATGAGCCTAACCCAGGTTCAGAACGTCAAATCATGATAGATTGAAAATACGTCGTGCTTCCCACGTGATGCCAGTTTAAATCGTGCATGGCGAGTAGCCGTAATGTCGCATATCGCAAACCTCTACCAAAGATGCAATGGTTAAATCAATTGGGCCTTCATCTCAACGTCGTCACAGATTTTACTGGTTTAAATTCGCTTGCCAAGTACGCAGCCATCGCGAAGGATTATACGACATACCTCGTTCAGTTTCTGGAGTTCCACTGGCATGCCTTCTCTGCTATCACCCTGACTCTGCTACTACTCTTGTCTGTCTGGTTTATCCAGGGCACTCAGTCAAGTGGGTCAAGAAGTTTCCAGCCCTCCGAACCTCTGTTGGCCCTGGCGACGGTATTCACAACTACAAGCTGTGCCTGGCCAAAGGACTATGCTAGATTGCTGACACATACCTGCTGCAAGCGTTCGCGATCTATTGGGATACCTTTTTCAGTGTTTCTGGGAAATATATGCACTGGATCCCTCGAGATGCGCGATTACGATGACTTGGTAAATCTTCTTGGTGGCCGCCTCCGAATCTATGGATGGACAGTCTCGGTTTCATTAGACAATCTGGTCTGGATTCGGGTTATCTGGTGGACCATTATTTCGCAGATACCATATCTTGGTGTAGGTTCCATAAATTCGGTTCATGACGTGTCCTCATCTTCGCCACGGCAACAGCTTTCTAAATGGCAAGGAAAAGGTTAATATATGCGCGAAATCTGTTCGCGAAGCTCATCACTCTCTATAGGAAAACACTTTGCGCTTCATACCATTGAGCCGAAGAGTGTGGTCTTTGGGGACTATGGCATGAAGTCGAGCTGTTCCTCTTTTCCGAGTCCAACAGACGGGTCAAGCCTGGCTAGGACAACCCACATGGACGATATCCCGTACCCTCATCTCAGGTCAACTATCCGTCAAATGCTTGAAAACATGCCCGCAGGTAGTATGAAAACCTTCCAATTCACAACCCTGGCACAAGATATTTCGTATCTCAGTGATCTCTTCGCCCTATGTGCCATTCCGTTCTTGCCATTTCAGCATTCCAAGATCAGTGGTATCCACCAAACGCGCACATCTACGCCTCTTTTAACATCACTTCACCGTATGATCGAGTGTCTCCTGTCAGGATCGTCGAGGATAGTCATTGAATCAGTGAGAAATGTATCGGAGTTCCACATCACCATTTTACGAGGAAGGGAACGCACCCTCAATGTCAATAGCAAAGCGAGGACCTCATATATCGCCACATGGGGCCTTGAGGGATGGCGTGAGCAGCGATTCTTGATGGCTTGGGAAGCGGGTTTGCTGTCAGCTAGGTATATCATACGGTGGCATGTTGGGATCCGAAAAATGTGACGATTCTGCTACAAGTTCCTGGTGGCTCCGTTGCTTGCTAATTGTATTAGCTGTAACACGGCGATTCATGCTTCTAATACGACAATGTCTCTACAACAGCATCGAGCACCCGGATCGCGTCTGGTATATGGAACTTCTCGTATTGAAGTGCATTGGGAACGCTACCACAACCAGTTAGCAAAGGACTTGGCCAATTAGCTAATAAGACTTACTCCCAACCGGTCACTCGCTTCACGGGTGCGTTCAGTTTCAAGAAACAACGTTTCTGGACTTCTGCACTAATCTCTGCACCAACACCAGCAGTCATACCCGCTTCGTGAACGATGACTAGACGACCAGTGCGATTCACACTCTCGGTAATAGTTTCTACGTCCCATGGCAGAATCGAGCGGAGATCTATGAGCTCGATCTTGGCCGAACGCAGCGAGGATGGGATGTGAGGCTCTAGAGATGGTGAGGGAGATGATAGCATGTGGAGCGCTGCTTCGCAGTGGTACACTGGCGTTCCCCAAGTCAGGATCGTGAGGTCTGACCCTGGGACCAAGATCTCAGCCTTTCCTAATGGTAGTTCATAGTCGTCAATAGGGACTTGCTCAACTGAAATCGCAATCTTAAGCATATAGAGACTATCCATGAGTAAATGCATCCATACTTGCGGACCTGTAGAGAATCTTGGGTTCCATGAAAATAACAGGGTTCGGATCTCGTATTGACCCGAGTAAAAGGCCTTTAGCTTGGATTGGTGAACGCGGAATAACGATCTACATTATGTGGTATGAGGGAGTCCTGAAGGGAGGGGGGGATGCCGCATACCTTTAGTCCAGAGGCTGCCATGAAGAAACCCTCCGGAGATTGTGAATGATAGAGCCCGCCGTGTCCCTACGGTAGGAAGATTTAGGTTTGGTCGTATCAACGTGGTAACTGTCTTTCACTGACCACTGACATCGTAGGGGTACGGATGGTAAGCCCGCCCACGTTGTAAGACCCGCCCGAGCGGTATCTTATCTTCGCTGCCTCGTTCACGATCTAAAAGACAATATGAGCTGAGGCTAAGAGATAAGGAAGAAGTATGACCTGGTCAAAAGCAGGGAAAATATAGTCCGCAAACTGAATTTCTGCGATTGCCGTTTGTCCCATAAGAGCCAAACCGATAGCGAAACCTGCGATGCCCTGTTCGGTCAGTGGCGTGTTGAAGACGCGCTCGCGTCCTGAATGGTTGTTAGTATGCTGCTGAAAGGTGAAGGAATAATCCTACCAAACTCTTCCGCAAGGCCCTGGATGTGAAGATTAGAATTGCAGGTTGCGAGCTTAGGCTGGACTCACAAGAGTGCACCTGAACACGCCCCCAAACGCGACGTCTTCACCAAATACCACGGCACTATCGTCTTTAGTCATAGCGATACTAGAAGGGCTTGAGAGAAGAGTATTATTAGAACCGAGGATATACATACCTCATTGCATCTCTGACGGCCTGGTAGGTATTCATCTTCCTGGTTTCACGACCGCCGATGACATGCTTGCTTGAACTCGATTCGTCCTCATCAACCCATCGAATATCAGGAGTGCGGAGAGCTTTCTCTCTGGATGTACGCAGAATCTGGGACGTAGCCACAGAGGGTAAATGACCCCCAGCTGGAGGCGGTTCGACGGTCGTGGAGTTCCATCGACGCTGAGGCGGGGGTTGTATGTCGTGTAATACAGCAAATTCGAGTTGAAAGACTTACAATTACTGAAGGAACATTGCGCAAGGAGCGAGGGACTTTGGTGGTATGCATTCAAGGAATAAAAGAGCAAGTAAGATCCGGGTGGGCCATCTGGTTACATTAATAAATTCAGTGTGAGAAGCGCGCTAAAGCAGAACTTTGATCTCGCAATCACGACATAAATACAGGCAGGTTCTCTTATGGCCACTATAGAGAACGACTCGACCTTCGTAGCCCCAGAGGGCGTATACTCAGTCACCGACGAGCACAAACCTTCGTTCATTCAGAGCCAAGCTGTTGGTGCCGGTCAGCCAATATATCCTACTCGCGTATCCAGCATCATCGTCCGTTTTCCCCCAACAAAGCAAGGAGGCGCTCCAGGCTTTGCGCAATTGCTGGGGGGAAACAAAGATACAAAAAAAGAAAAGCTTGCCAAGGACCGCGAGGATGGCGTCAGTTTGTCCAGCAGCGATACTCCAGACGAGGGGGGCGATCTGACTGCCCCTCCAACGACCCAAGACCATACACCCACTACCTCGCCTGCCCACGAAACACATACGATCTTCTCGTTTCCAGGCGCTGGCAAGAAAAAGGCACTTGGGAGGCCAAAGCATAATATCCGCTCAACGTCGTCCTCGTTCATCACCCGTCTACAGACTGCGGAGGGACTCACAAAGACTCTCCAGTCAAAACAAGGAGATGTCACCTTTCTTTTCTATAATCTTGCTAAGAGCTTCCTATGGGTGGAAGCCGGATCAAAGGCGAAGGTCTTAACTCTTCCAATTGCGAACCTGGGTGGTCCTTTGATCATCCATTCCTTAGGAACCTCTATCAAGAATCGCATTCTCAGCGCATCCCACATGTCATGATATCAATGTTACAACTGCTTCTTCGGACCGCTTGGACGTCATCATTGGGTTTGCAACTGGGGATCTGATCTGGTTCGGTGAGCAAACACACCATCGGCGACCTCGCGTTATCCTGAGATCTATCAATAGATCCAATCTTATCCCGCTATACTCGCTTAAACAAACAGGCATGGTCTTCACAGTAGAACGCGACTGATGGAGCTGAATGAACTGAACATCTAGGGAACAATCACGTCCTCTCCGGTCACAACTGTGCGATGGGTACCCTCTTCTTCAACTCTGTTCCTCGTCTCTCATGCGGACGGAACAATCATCGTTTATGACAGAGAACGCGATGACGGCACATTTACCCCGCAGGATCCAGTAGGATCCATACCAGACATGGATGGAACACCAGTGTCCGACGAATCCGTGCCCAGGGAATGGGATCCTGTAGACAATATCTTTGTTACGATGCCTCCATGGCATCCGGTGACCTCTGCGCAAGGTGGAAATTCCACGAAATCGGAGAAAGACAAAGTTGCAAAGAATCCTGTGAGCCATTGGCGAGTCTCCAGGCGGAGCGTAGTCGGTTTGTCAAAAATTACACTCATTTTGCAAATCACGAATTCAAGTCTTTCCAGATTTTGTTTTCTCGCCAGACGTGAAATATGTTGCCGCCATCTCAGAAGATGGTTGTCTGAGAGTGATCGATGCATTGGCTGAACAGTGAGTGACTTTGCCAGTCATTACTGGTTTTCCTGTCACTGAAAGATTCAAAGGTTAGTTGACTGCTATGCCTCATACTTTGGCGCATTGACGTGTGTGGCTTGGTCCCCAGATAGCCGCTTTATCTTGGTACCTACCTACATATGCTCATGTGGGTTTAGTTACTGCTGATCCATACTTATACAGACGGGCGGGCAAGACGATCTATTGACAATATTCTCACCCTGGGAACAGAGGCTAATTGCTCGCTGCCAAGGCCATTCCTCCTTTGTTGCCTCGGTTGCTTTTGATGACCTCCGCTGCGATGGGCGAACGTATCGTTTCGGTAGTGTAGGCGAAGATAACAAGCTTATCTTGGTTGGTGCATAAAACCTATCTATGCGTCGGATTTGATTTACTCCCCGCTATAATAGTGGGATTTCTCAAGCGGCGCACTTCATCGGCCTAAGTTACAGGTACTTCATTACTAAATACATTAAAGACCACAGATGTTAACTCTCCACAGGCTTCACATAACCAGCGTGTTTCTATGTCGTCCACTATCTCCCTCGCTTTTCGACGCGATCGCTCAATGTCCTACCTTCCGTCACTCAATCCTCCAGGGAGCGACGGAAATCCCTCTCCTCGCTACCACGCCGCGCCATCCCGAAACGAAGTTGCGGTAGTCCAACCCGTCCTGGTAATTCCCATTTATACCCCTCTCTGATATACCTTCAAAAATTCCTTTTAGATAAAACACATAGAGAGCGATCTTTTGACCACGATCCAATTTCTCCCCCGCTGCATCCTAACTTCAACGAAAATCGGCAATATTAAATTATGGGTGCGACCACTGGCATTGAGGCCTCGCCATCTGAAGAAAGGGCAGCAGCAAGACATCCAGGATCTTATATCATAGATAGCTTACCATGGAACTCTTAAGGTGCCTTTAGCCACCACTATTTATTGCTATCTATAATAGGACCCCGGATAATCCCTACAGAACCTTGATCCAGAAACAGACATTTTTGTCAAAATTTTTTGGAACAGCTAGGTGAAATTCCAGACATTTTGGGGGGTAAATGTGAAAACACCTAGGTGAGCCGTCCAGACATTTAACATAGGTAGTAGGTAACCTAGAT
>JASFDG010000090.1:4798-43597 GCA_036937095.1 Phaeolepiota aurea
GTTAGTATGAATCGTTGTGTTCATGATGGCAGATAACGGTATTACTGTTGCGTCCGGTTATGAGGGTTGATTTACACTGAACATTATACATGTACAAACTCTGAACATTCAAATTAACGAAATTAAGTCATAGACTTGTTGTCACATGACCGAGTGACTTGTTCACCCATTGTCACTCAACTTGCTGGAGTTAACGTTTGCTTGCTACCTTATCTCAAACCACTGCTGTGTGGCGTACATTACCCCATTATCCCATTACCCCCAGACTCGCTATTCCCCTTATGTCCTCGTCCTCAGCCTCATCACCCGAAATTCCTGCTGCCACAAGCACTGATCCTAATCCTCGCTTTTCTTACAAAGAGTCAACCCACGACGAAGTCCTTGAGGAGCTTTCAAGGTAGGTAATTTCTTAGGTCGGAATATTGAAATAACGGCCACCCTGAATCTCAGTCGCTTCATCCTTAATCTTCCAGAAGAAGAGCTTGCCTCACTTGAGCGAATATGTTTCCAAGTTGAACAAGCGTGCGTCGATCCTGGACATTATTCTCTAGCTTGCTGATATCTATAAGACAGGCACTGGTTTTACGAAGACTTTATTCGAGAAGAAAACCCCAAATTTCCGTCTTTGCCTCTAAAGAAGTTTTCTGCTATGCTTTTCCATGCCTGTCCCCTCCTACACCAATGGAGCCATGATCACGAGCAGGCATTCAATACCTTCATGCAATACAAGACTAGAGTGCCTGTATGTGGTGCGATCATGCTCAATGATACATGGGAGAAGGTATGATAACGCAACCATCACGTTACTTGTACCAATCGCCCTCTTTTCAGTGTGTTCTTGTGAAAGGGTGGAAATCTTCATCTGGGTGGGGGTTTCCGAAAGGAAAAATCAATGAAAATGAACCACCACCAACTTGTGCAATACGAGAAGTATGAAATCTATTCCTCCATTAAAATCGCCGTTTTATTCATTGTCATGGACAGGTATTAGAAGAAACCGGATATAATCTCGCAGGGCAACTCAATCCACAAGATGTCATCGAGATGTCGATAAAAGAGCAAAAAATTTCCCTTTTCATCGTTCCTGGAGTTCCAGAAGACTTTCACTTCAAGACAAAAACACGCAAAGAAATTAGTGTACGTGCCTTTGAGACTAGCAGTCAATCATATTGATCATCAAATCAACAGAGGATCGAATGGTTCAAGTTGACAGATTTACCAACTTGGAAACGAAACAAAGCAGCGCCTGGGAGATTCTACCTAATCTCACCTTTCATTGGGTACGTAACATGATCTACCCTCGACTTATCCTAAAACCCTCCAACAGAGCACTAAAAGCTTTTATCAACGAACACAAGCCACGCGGTACTCCCCGAAAGTCCTTGAAGTCAAAGAAAGTGGGCAATGGTCAGATAGCGAAAGGAATGAAGGGTCAGCCTACCATTCACGTCGAGGGGAGCGCCAGTCAAGCTAACGGAGGTCCCGGTATTGAATCAGCACCGCTGCAAATGACCGATCTCCAAGCAGATACCGCTCCAGGAGCACAGCCCGCTGCTATTGAAGCACCTTTGGAAGCCATGGACCCCCACTTTGCTCGATTACTTTCTTCTTTGACATTATCGGCTTCCAAGCCCAGTGAAAAGGCTCCAGTTTCCGAGGCCACTTGTCTTGCGTCCCCGTTAAAATCGTCGACCATCCCTGAGACTCCTGATGATTGGTCATCCTCGACTCCGTCCCGCTCCTCAAAACACCTGCCCGACTTATCCACTGCCTTACAGCGAGACGCTGCCTCCTCGCTCTTACCCGGTTCCCCTCGACCTCCGCATGTCCCCCCTATCCAGACCAACAAGCAAGAGCTTATTCAGTCCCCAAACCAGATGTCCGTTTTGTCAGTGCAACCGCGCGTGAGCCCTACCATGCGAAGGTCGAGTACCGCCGATATTTCACCTTATCTTGCTCGACAAACGGAAATCCCCACCTCAGCAAAGAGGTTACAGCAATTGGCATTACTAGAGTCTGTTGCGGACGAGTCTGCGAGGATGACACCTTTTCTAGCCGCTCGCACGGCTCTCCTTCCGAACCACGTTCCCGGATTCGCTCCTCAGGTTGTACCAACCCACAATGATACCCAGCGCGTTATTTACTCCTCCACCCAGAATGCAATTAATTCTATGCCACCCGACGCATCACCAAATAGCCCACATATGTACGACCCATTCCAAGTCAGGTCAAGAACCAGTCAAGCTTTCCATCGCCCTCCCTTACCAGTGACTGGCAGTATTAGTATGAATCAGAATCAATTGTTATCTTTGATGAATGGGGCCCATACTTCTCCACCTCCTAGTATCATAGGCCGCCACCATCCGCCTTCACGTGGCCATCAAATCCTTGCCTATACTTCTGCTCTACCAACCCACTTTCGCGGCCCCCCTATGGGTGACTTGTCGCAGCCTTCGATGTATCCTCCCGAAGGTCACCCGGATTCGGGTACATTTCAAGCTCATTCCATGATGCCACACACATCTTCCTTGACATCCAATTCTCCATATTCAAATCCTTTGTTGACGATTCTAAATGGAACAAGAGCAATCCAAGATATGCCACATCCCGCTAAACGATGATACTGTACACATGATGTTGTGGCAGCAACTCAATCTATCGACCGCGTCGCTGACTACTGTGCTTTCTCTAACATTGTTTGGCCAATATATTATTCCTGTACTGTCAGTTCTGTATTATTGAGCATTCCGCTGTCATGTATTATAGTTACAATGATTTGGTGCTGTGTTGGTTGGCTTTCCATGTCGGATAGGACGGGAACTGCATCCCGCAAGGATTCAATCGTTGTTCGGCCGCTGTAGAGCCTGAGGCTGATAAGCATAGCTAGCCACAGGTATTGAAAATATGGGTCCATAATTGTGAACCTGTGGCATCGTAACGAGGCCATTCGTTACTACCTCTTCTCACTAGGATCGATATACCCACAGCAGTTGAGGTAACGAGTGTATTTGTGGGAAGACAGGTCACATCCACGTAACTCGTCACATCAGTAGCAATAGGCATAAGACAATTTTTCAGCTCAGACAGACCCCATTCTAACTATTTAACTACTTCATGGACACTTTACGATACATTCTATCAGTATGCTGAATGGTAGCGGAATCAAGGTCTTTTCTGGTGAGCCTAGTCAACGTCAACCATCGCTTGGAAGGCTGATAAGATAAATGTGATATAGGCACCAGCCATCCTGAGCTGGCCGAGATCATTGCACGACGGTGGCTCTATATCCATGGCTTTGAGCGAATATGCGAAGTATTAACTGAGATACTTAGGATCGGTCTACCTCTGTCCAAGGCGGAAGTAACTACGAGTGGCATTGGGGAAACAAACGTTCGGATAACCGAGTCTGTTCGTGAGGACGATGTGTATATCATCAACACGGGATGCGGCAAAGTGAATACGGCACTCATGGAGCTTTGCATTATGATACATGCCTGCAAGATTGCAAGCGCAAAAAGGATCACGGCTGTGATACCATTGTTCCCCTATGCCAGGCAGGACAAGAAAGACAAGAGCCGGGCACCCATCACATCTAAATTGGTTGCAAATATGATACAGCGAGCGGGATGCGATCATGTCATTGTGAGGCTGGCCAGTGATCCTCGTCCCGTCAGCTCATGCATGAGCTTTTACCTTAGACCATGGATTTGCACGCCTCCCAAATTCAGGGTTTTTTCGATGTCCCTGTTGATAAGTGAGTGCTGTTACCAGCTAGCCGTCTTGGATGCTGCTGACAAAATTTGCCAGTGTCAGCTTCTTTCTTGCATCCTGAGATGACTTTCGTGCTGAGCGTGATTCTAGCTATACGCGGAGCCATCTGCAATCTTATACATCCGAACCCATTTTGACCTCGCCAATGTGGTGATTGTTTCACCTGATGCAGGAGGGGCGAAAAGGTGACCAAGTATGGTTGTTTGCATCATGTCGCCTATTTCAACGCTTGGACTATAGAGCCACGTCGATAGCCGATCGCCTAGGCGTCGACTTTGCACTGTTCCACAAAGAGCGCAAAAAGGCTAATGAAGTCTCGCGTATGATTCTTGTTGGGCATGTGCGGGACAAGATTGCCATCTTGGTTGACGACATGGCTGATACTTGCGGAACGCTGTGTTTAGCGGCCCAGCACCTATCCGAAGCGGGCGCGACCAAAGTTTATGCGTTTGTTACACACGGGATCTTGAGCGGGAATGCTTTGAGTGCTGTGATGGAAAGCACCCTAGAGAAGCTGATTGTGACCAACACACTTCCACAGCATGAGAACCAGGCAAAGTGCAAGAAGATTGAGGTGATAGATATCGGGAAAGTTCTTGGCGAGGTGATTAGGCGCAGTCATTACGGGGAAAGCGTCTCAAAACTGTTCCACGAGGTGCCATACTAGAGGGAAAAAATGTACCGATCTATGTTTTATTATTTTGTAAAAAGAGAGAAACCTAAATGGGACTAGCTGCATGCAGCACTGGCAGGCGAATCTATGATGATCGATAGAATTCAGGCTGTCAGGTGTGATGGAGTGGTGTCCACCTGGTGAGAAATGTAAGGGTCTGATGAGATGTAGAGTCTCTACGTGGCTGAGTGTAATACATATTGCGTTGTGTAGCTTGGCATTAGGCGTCTAGACTGCTAACAGGTGTGTATTTATTCGGCAGCGATACAGGGTGTGGGACGGAAAAGAAAGTTGAAATTGTAACAGGTAGTAGTGGTAAACTTAACGTTAGATAGAGTAGTAACCAAGACTATACTGCCCGATAAACCGAACAGTTTGTCTCTACCATTTTTCACAGAGTTTGTGTTGGCAGTGCTTTGATTTCCGCGTTTGGCTGGATCCCGGGTGTGCTACTCGGACGCCTTCTTTTTCCTCGCAGACGCTTCCTTTCGCTTGTCCGCCTTTCTCTCCCTCTCCCCCTCTAACTTTATTCATATGTTCTGTTGATTCTACACACCGCCCACACATACTCTTCAAAGCCTAGGCAATGCGAGGCGTATCATGTACGCAACCTCACCCCATGTCCTCAATGGCCATAATCCCCCCCACTATAATAACCACATTCCATCCCCACAAAACTCGATGCTTCACACCCAGCATCCAACCCCCGTCGCTTCACAAAATTCCCCACATCCATCGAATTCAACACCCCACCCACATCCCCAGCGCTCAACACAGGCCAAGGACCCAATCACGGTCGTGGGTATACCAAGCGTCTCCATCCAAAATAACCGTCTCGTCGTGGGTAGCTCACAGAGCAGTGCGTTGCCTTCCCTGCCTTGTTCTTCTTTTCAACCTGACCTCTCTTTCGCCGCCTTTAGGTTCAACTCGTTCATACACCCCGCTCAAGGTGTTGGGAGATGGCTCCTTTGGTACAGTCTGGTTGTGCGATTGGCATGGGACCCTACCCCCCAATACCCCACTGTCCCCCATGCAGTGTGGGGCTGGAGCGCGGCCAGAGTGGACGGGCAAGCGACTCGTAGCAGTCAAGAGGATGAAGAAGAGATGGGAAGGTGGCTGGGACGAATGTCAGAAGTTGAAGGAACTCGAAGTAAGCATTGGCTACTAGCTGCGCCTTTTCATCAAGAAACTGATTGCCACCAAAGTCACTACGCGCAATCCCTTTTCATCCTAACATAATTCCTCTCTACGACTTCTTTTTGCTACCTGCCTCCAAAGAGCTATACTTCGTGTTCGAATCTATGGAGGGTAATCTCTACCACCTAATCAAAGCGCGGAAAGGCCGTGCACTCGCAGGCGGACTCGTCTCGTCCATATTTCACCAGATCGTATCGGGGCTCGATCACATCCACTCTGCGGGCTACTTTCATCGTGATATGAAACCCGAGAATGTCCTGGTGACCACAACAGGACTCTTTGACTATACATCGGTGTCACCTATCGCTCAACCGAATGGTCCAAAGGAAAAGGATGTTGTTGCCATCATCAAACTCGCTGACTTTGGACTTGCCCGGGAAACGAAGAGTCAACCCCCTTACACGGAGTACGTCTCGACTCGATGGTATCGTGCGCCAGAAGTACTTCTTTTAAGTCGTGATTACTCCAACCCTGTTGACATGTGGGCTTTGGGCACTATTATGGCTGAATTAGTCAACCTCATGCCTTTGTTTCCGGGCTCCGAGCAAGGTGATCAGATTGCCCGCATATGCGAAATGCTTGGTGATCCCAGCGATGTATATGGTCGTGATGCCCAGCAGAGTACTATTGGAGGAGGTCCGTGGCGAAGAGGTATTGAGTTGGCACAAGAAATGGGATTTCAGTTCCGCAAGGTCCGTCATCGCAGCCTATCATCATTTTCCAATCTCTGAACTCTCCCATTAGACAGAGCCAAAAGATATTTATTCCCTATTTGATCGGACGGTACCTCCATCCCTCGTTGATTGCATTCGCGACCTCCTCAGATATGATCCGAAGAAAAGGCTGACCAGTCGGCAATGCCTTGAGCACAAGTACCTGCAAGAAACATTACCTCGCAATAATATCCCCATTCCCTCCGGACTACGAATCACAACCTCAAACCTTCGTGTTTCCTCTGCGACGAGGGCATCACAGCCCGTGCCATCGCCATTGTCGAGTCGTGCTGCACCTATATCACATCCCCCTAATTCCAATCACCTTCATCAGACCATTCCCGAGGCTCGTCGCAACCCATCAGCTTGGGAGAACAGCAATGGATATCACCCAGACCAAGTTGATTATCCCATGGATATCTCACCTCAACAGGAGCAGCCCGGAAACTACGTCATTGGACAAACGACTGATATTCATGGTTCGCCTATGGTGCAAGAATATCCTGCTCGTCCTCACATCGAACCCGATCCGCCTGACCCGATGAACGGACATATAATTCTTCCACCACCGAGCAATAAGCTCAGTAAACTCAGCTCACTCTCTTTTGGGAGGAAAAGTAGCAAATGGGGACTCGGTATGTTTGGAAGCGATAAATCTCATCACCACCAAGGCCTTCCTCCAGTTGCGGAAATTCCGGTTGCCTCGACTTCAACGCCATCACTCAAACGCACACAGTCCTCGAGCACAGACAGCAAATCGCTGCGTGAGTTGTCTCCCGTTCGCGAGAATTCCCCACGCAAGATTGGCGATATTAAGAAGAAGAATAAGAAGGAGGCAGAGCGCTTGCAGCGCGAAGCTGAGGAACAGCGTCGCAAGTTGGCCGAGAAGATGAATCGTGAACAAGCGAGAGCTGTCATGCAGAAGCGCAACCAGATGATGCAAAAGACGGTTGGGAATGATATCGAATGGCAAAGTGGCAACGAGCAGCGCTTGGAATTCTCAGAAACCAAGGGCAAACAGGCAGCTTCAGGGCCCATTCGGCAAAACCAAACCAACAATGGAGTAACGCCTACCTCTAAAACCATCAATGCTGCAGCTGGCAGATTTGTCCCACCACAGGGTGAGACATCAATGGCAAACGATCGGCGAGACGAAAGATTCGCGAAGGCCAGGCGGCGCGAATTTGATGATGATCACTCAATGTCGTCTTCAGAAGTCCACAGCATATCACGAATGTCTTCGATATCATTCGCAACTGTGGATAGTGATCCAGGACCTTCTCGAATACGGAATCGCCCTAGTCTTTTTGGCATCAATAGGATGACTTCGATGTCCTCCTTGAGAACCTCCTTTGACGATTTTTCCCCTTCAGCCCGGTCGTCAAATTCGTTTTCCTTGGAAGGCCAGCTTTCTCATGAGTTCCGCACTCATGCATCCATGGGATCACATCATATAGCGGGTAGCGTATCACCCCCTCCCATTCAGACCTTGTCTTTATCGCCGACCTTATCACCTCCACTCTCCCCCTCCCCCCCTTGGATACAAGTACATCAACATGATGATGGAGGTTTGTCTCGGCGAGGACATTCTCCGTCTTTCATAGCTATACCCCCCATGAATCAGTTGGGTTTGGGTAGCCCTCACAGTCCGATTGACCTTCATTCTCACCTACATGCACTTCCGCCAAGCCCATATGGCGGCCCTCCAAGCCCTTTTAGCAACCTCAGTCCGGGAGGCACGCCTAAGTCGGCAAAGTCGGTCAGCAACCCGATATTCAAAGTGGTGAGTTACAAGTGGGACAGTGAGGACGGTTTGGTGCCTGATGATTCTGGTACCTTCATTCAGCCTCCATATCCACCATCGAGTGGTAACCGCCTCCCATCCCCTCTCCCGCCGTTTTCCCAGCTTGAGGCAGTCGCTGGAGGAGAATATTCACCACTGTCTCCAATGTCATTCACGGAGCCTTCGGAAGAAACTTGATCTCTCCGACTCCTTGGTTCACGCACCAACTCTATTCGATCTTTGCTTTTTGTTTCGGTCCCTGGCAATTTACTGCAATCGCACTCATTCCACTTCGTTTTCTTACACTCATCGTCACATCCACTCATTCACCCAGGAGGTTTAACCCACTGCACACATTTAATGAATTGCTGGCGTTTTTTCGCTTCCGCTTGTTGCATTTTCAATTAATTTCATCCTTCGCCACTCGTAACATACACACTCATCGTTATTTTTCGCAATATCACAGCTGGAAGCTAGGTATAGTAGTAGACCGACCTTGTATTTGTAACACCGCTGGATTGTAAAACGACGCGGGCATTTGGATAACCAATTTTCGCTCTTATTTGAGTTCAAGGATTAATTATTATCATCTACCCGATTTGATTACGAGCCATAGACGTTATCAATGGTGGTGTGGGGCTTGCTCGAACTGTATGCCGCTGAGAAAAATTGATTAATACGAGTTGCCTTTACGCACAGATACAAGAACATACCAATAGCTATTTCGTTCGCATAGTGAATGATTTAGTTCTTGGTCAAAGCTTGTAAAGTCTGTGACATACCCGCAAGCACGAGGTCCCGGTTGATCCTAGCAATTCTGGTAAGGGAAGACTGAAGGTATTGACAAGTAAAACATACCAGGTTGATATATATCTTCGGGTGACCCAGGGGCCCCCCTCCTATATGCATCAAGCCAGTTGAGAAAAGGAACAAAATTTTTGAGTCGTTAGCGTACCGCCATCGCAAACAGCCTTTCGTCCGTCTACAAGCCGCACTGGCTCCTCTGCAACCAACTCCATAGCGCTCAATGGGTTCGGCTGAAATCCCATTGCCGTTTGCTCGAAGCGTGGGGAAGAGCCTTCAGCAGGACGCGGCCGCTGGCTTGCTGACCATGTTGTTGGGTAGTTCGGGGCCTGTTGGATCGTCGAGGGTGGAGCTGCAGGGTTGTTCACAATACTACCCGAGTCTGCATTTTTTCCAGCTGTGGAGGCAGCCCTGGTTAAAGAGAATATAGCCCGGTTGAGCTGAGGAAGAGCACGGCGACTGAGCATGATGATTTAAAGTCGTGACCTATCGGTGAGGGCTAATTTCTGTAAAATATTATGTAATAACAAGGAATATGCTGTTTTCTAGTGATGTCATGGCTGAACTCGAAAGTTCTCCAACATTATGGATAAAGTCGAGACCCTTCGAGGTCGAATCTGTTTTGTTATTTATGTGGCTTTCAGCTATCACCTTAAGGACAACTTAATCTCTATTCGCAATGACCAGCAATTTCGATTTTACGGATAAAACAAACGAGTCCCTTCAACAGGCAGCTCAGCTCGCCAAAGACTACGCGAACGCCCAAGGTATGCATAGTTTGCTTGTTTGACCTCCCTAACCTTTTTTTTGTCAGTTTCCCCCGCACATTTAGCTTTTGTATTGATAAATGAGGGACCAGGTCCCGCTGGCGAAGCAGGTTCATCGAACAGGACTGGTGCAGCACCACTTTTTGCCTCCGTAATACAACGAGTCGGCGGCGATCCAGTAGGTGGATTATCTCAATGAGAATGTAAATCCGACCTAACTAGCATCACAGGCCGGCGTCAGACGCGCAATCCAGAAGCTTATCGTCCGACTGCCGACCCAGAGCCCTATTCCAGACGAGATCTCCTTCAGCACTGCGGCCCTCAAGGTCTTGCGCGAGGCACACAGCCTTCAGAAGACCATGCACGACTCTTACATTGCCCAGGACCATATTCTTCTCGCTCTCATCAAAGATTCAACAATCGCACAGGTCTTGAAGGAGAACAGTCTCAATGAGGCTACCATTAAGACTGCCATCGAGCAGATCCGGGGAAATCGAAGAGTCGAATCAAAGACTGCGGAGCAAGGTTTTGATGCACTGCAGAAGTATGCAACCGATTTGACAGCGCTCGCAGCAGAGGGCAAAATCGATCCAGTAATTGGTCGAGATAACGAAATCCGTAGGGCAATCCGCATCCTATGTAGAAGGTTCGTTGCTGCACTGCTTTCTTGATTTGTTCTACGTTTTTCGTCACTTTTTTCATCACCTTTTCATTATAGAACGAAAAACAATCCAGTTCTCATTGGTGAGCCTGGTGTTGGTAAAACTGCCATTGCAGAGGGACTTGCACAGCGCATCGTTAAGCGAGATGTTCCTGCAAGCCTCCTAGCCCGCCTCTTTTCCCTCGACATGGGCGCGCTGATGGCTGGAGCAAAGTACAAGGGTGAATACGAAGAGCGCATCAAGGCGGTGCTGAATGAGGTCGAAAAGGCTGCTGATGACGGAGGACCGGGGGTTATCCTGTTCATCGATGAGTTGCACCTTATCATGGCTGGACGGGGATCTGAAGGTGGCGGGATGGATGCTGGGAATTTGTTCAAACCGTTGCTCGCACGAGGGAAGCTTCGCTGCATCGGAGCGACCACTCTGGCCGAATACAGGAAGTATATCGAGACAGATGCCGCCTTGGAGCGGAGGTTTGCGCAAGTCATAGTCAACGAACCATCCGTCCCTGAAGCAATCAGCATCTTGAGAGGCATTCGGGAAAAGTACGAGGTGCACCACGGTGTGAGGATCTTGGATGGAGCCTTAATAACCGCTGCGACATTGGCGCATCGCTACCTTACCTCGAGAAGATTGCCAGATTCTGCCATTGATCTTGTCGACGAGGCATGTGCTAGGTGTGTTTTATTTTTTAATTTGAATGTAGACTGACGGTTTGCACCAGTGTACGTGTCACCCGCGAAACAGAACCTGAACAAATTGATAAACTTCAACGGCGGAAACTTGAGCTAGAGGTCGAGATCCATGCACTCGAACGCGAAAAGGATTCAGCGAGCAAGGAACGCCTTCAATTGGCTCGGAAAACCATTGCAGAAGTAGAGGAACAGTTGCAACCACTCAAAGCTGCCTACGAAAACGAGAAGAAACGAGGCAATGAGATCAACAATGTCAGGAAGAAGATAGATGAACTGAAATCGAAGGTCGAGGACGCTGAAAGACGGTATGTCCTCTCCATAGATCAGGTGTATCAAAACTTATGTCTTTACAGATATGACCTCGCAACGGCATCAGACCTAAGATATTATGCCCTTCCTGATCTTCAAAACCGTCTTGAGCAGTTGGAAACAAAGAAAAAAGCTGAAGAAGAAGCTACTGGAGGTGGAACAGACGTTGTCACCCCCGACCAGATTGCAGAGATTGTAGCCAGATGGACCCAGATTCCAGTTACCCGGCTCGTAACGACAGAACGAGACAAACTTCTAAGGTTGGAGAAGGTGTTAGCCGACAGCGTCGTGGGCCAAGCCGAGGCAGTTAAAGCCGTTGCCAATGCTATCCGTTTGTCGAGGAGTGGCCTCTCTAACCCCAATCGACCCGTTGCGAGCTTCCTCATGGCAGGACCATCCGGGACTGGTAAGACGTTGCTAGCCAAGACAGTAAGTAAAACATTTCCTTTGCAATGACCCATGCTGATAATTGATTGAAAGCTTGCCACGGTGCTATTCGATTCACCCGACACGATGATCCGTATCGATGCCTCGGAATACTCGGAGAAGCACTCTATCTCGCGCCTCATAGGATCACCACCTGGGTACGTCGGGTATGATGCTGGAGGCCAATTGACAGAGTACATCCGCCGTAAACCATATTCCATCATTCTCATCGATGAAATCGAAAAGGCTTGTCGGGAATTTATTACTTTGTTCCTCCAAGTGTTGGACGACGGCAGGTTGACCGATGGCCAAGGGAGAATCGTAGACATGCGGAACACTGTCATTATGATGACTTCAAATTTGGGTGCCACCTACCTCCACGACATGAAGGAGGGTCCTGTTCAGCCTCAGACCCGCACATTGGTCATGGGCGCTATTACAGCTCATTTCCCACCTGAATTTGTCAACAGAATCGACGATATCATCATATTCGTGAGTGTCTTCCGTTCCAAATTGTTGTGTTTAACTCAACTACTTTTTTTTAGCGTGCGCTATCAAGGAAAGATGTTCTCAAGATTGTGGATATCCGGCTCAAAGAGGTCGAGGAACGAATGGCAGACCGCAAGATCAAACTAGACATTGATGACGAGAGCAAGAACTACCTAATGTCTGTTGGGTACTCAACAACATACGGCGCGCGGCCTCTCAACAGGGCTATTCAAAGCGACCTACTAAATCCACTTTCGGTAATGTTACTGTCAAATCGCGTCCGCGATGGCGAAACCGTGCGTGTGCAGTTTGATGGGCCACATAATCAGCTTCAAGTTTTACCCAACCACGAAGGCGATGGAGACTCAGGAGCGATGGATTTGGACGACATGGACGATGACATTGAGATAGAAGAGATGGACTAATAAACGTTTCTGTCTACGCATTGCCCCACAAAATCACTAATGTAACGTGTATAAACTATCATCGATCTCATCGAATGAATCGTGCAATAAGAGTCTATTCCGGAGTGTGAATTATTTCTTCCTTCCTTTTCCTTTCATCTTTTTCCCCAGGGCCACATTATCAGCTCTATTTGATCGGATGCCCTCCCGTTGCATGTGTTTTTGCCCAAGTTCGCTTTCAAACGCATTTGATCTAGCAGACTTTTTTGGTCTTGGTTTCGATTTTGATTTCGAAGGTTTTGGTTTCGACTCTGGAACCCCAATCTTCGATGGACGGGCCAGCTTCTTTGCAGACCTGATAGCAGCACGGAGTGTTGTGTTATCGCCAACTCCTTCATCCTCTTCGATGGCTAATTTTCGTCTCTTCGCTCGGCGAGACAGGCCAGAGAGCTTGTCACGCTTAAGCTGGAGGGGATGTTAGACGCGCTGGTATCTAACCTTAAAATACACACATGCCTTGTTTTCGTCAGCGTTCTTTAACTTTTTAGCCAGCTGGCTTGTCTGAGGTCCGGCTTCGTGCAGAGCTTTACTGATGTCTGGGGTGCGTGAATATAAACAGCGTGAATATTGATGGTTTACACACCTGCGGCCTTTAGTTTCTCTTTTCCAGTTTGGAACCATGTCCGAGCGGGCCTGGAGTAGATTTCAGCCCCATGATCAATCATATTTTGCCCTTTGTTTAACTCCATTTCCGCCCTCCTCAACTAGTCAGACAGGTCGATATGTCAGATTGTGTACGAAAATAATGATAGATAAGCTACCTGCTTTTCCTCCTTCTCCTCTTGAAGGATCTCTGCAATCTCGCCCTTCATTTTCCGCAACTGGTCCGCCCACTTCTGAATTATTTCTGGGGGAACTATTCGATGGCGAACTTGATCCTCGCCTGTGCTATGTCTTATAGCAGCTTTGAGGATTTTGCGATCAGCCTCGCCAACCAATGTCACCGATCTGTTCACGTCGGTAAAATAAAGGGACGCATAGATGACGCAAGTATCCTTACCGTCCTTTATTTCCCGCTCTTGCTGTCCTACCGACGCGATGAAGGTATTGAGCCAGTTGTCCTGGCATATCATAATTGATGACAGTCTCAACACCTTTGATGTCCAGACCACGGGATGCTAAGTCGGTTGCCATTAAGAAATCTACTGAACCTTCTCTGAATAGCTGTAGTGCTCGAAGGCGCTACAAGTACATTGAGATGTATTAGACAAGCGATAAGGATTGAACCGGTTCACTCACTTGGTCTTGAGTGAGGTCGCCATGTAACTCTTCACATTTCATGTCGAGAATGCTGAACACGATCCTCAACTGATGAGCGAGTTTCTTACTTCTGACGAAGACCATGACTTTGTTCTTGAATGACCGTTTACACAGAGCTACAAGGAGCGCGGAACGATCTTCTTCCTTCCCTGCCCGCACCCGTATGAACTCTTGAATTAGACCATGAGCTGTGCTGCGTTTTGGATCGACAAATAATCGCACAGGCTTGTTTAATGACATTTTAACCAGCTCATCCACTGAATCCGTCATTGTGGCCGAGAAGAGCATAGTCTGACGTGCAGTTGGACATGACTTGATGATTTCGGCAAGTTCGTCTGCAAATCCGTCAGACAGCATCCTGTCGGCTTCGTCCAGGACCAAAATGTCAAGCGCATCAAGTGTAAATGAAGGTGAATTGCGGATATGATCGATTAAACGCCCAGGGGTGGCTACAACTATATCAGGCCTAGCCCGTAGAGCTATTTCTTGGGCCTTCAAAGACAAACCACCTATTGGTCATGAGAAAGTGATAGAATGCTCAGCCATTAATGCTTACCAACGACAAGACAGAAATTAACGTCTGTATGAGCAGCCAGCTTGGATCCGACTTCGAAGCACTGAACTGCCAATTCTCGAGTTGGGACCAGTACGAGGCATCGAGTGGCTGCCGCATTTTTCCCCTTTTCTCGGTATAGCAGGCGCTCTATCATAGGTATCATAAAGGCAGCTGTCTTTCCCGAACCCGTAATAGCATTGCCTACGATATCTTTGCCCAAAAGGGCAACAGGAATGGTAGCCGCTTGGATGGGGGTGGGCTTCGTGAAGCCGAGACTGGTTAGAGACTTCAATATAGGTCGTGAAAGGTTCATCGACAGGAATGATTCGTGTGATCTCGTTGGCTCGGTATCATCTTCAAAGAAGGCAGCTTTCCGTTCCTTTTCCTGATAAGTTTCTTCTTCAGATTCGTCAGAGGAAGGATATTCCTCATGGTTGGTATGATTGGCCAAACTATCGTCGGTATCGTCCGACGCATCCTCTTCCTCATCGGATGTGGCTAAAGGATCCTCCTCCTCTTCATCCGATTCGTCCGAATCAGTCCCACAGCCATCGCGGTCTGGAACAGACCCTTCTTTGTGGTCTCCAGTATCCAATTCCGACCGTTTGCGTTTCGTCCTTAAGCGTCGACGTGCAATAATTCCATCCACGGATATTGGGGTCTGATATGGTCAAATTAACGGGACACAATTGGGTCAAGAGACAAGGATGTTGTACTAACCGGCTTAGTTCCACTTTTCACGACGTCAACAAGCTGGCCTTGTTCCTCTATAAAACCCAGGTGTGGATCACCGGACAAGTCGAATACAAGCTCGGGATTTAGGTCCCCCAGATCTTTCTCTGGTATGAGCCCTGAGACTGGGGTGTCCTCTGAGTCCGAGTCGATGGTCATAACATATTCTGCCATAGTGTGTAGAAGTCCAAATTGGATTATGATACAAAGTCAAAAAAGCATCATGTCACATGATCTCCATCAAATATCGTAAACCACGCGTTTTAAGATAGCCTGACTTTGCGGTGATGGAGTCAACTGCTTTTTCCTCTCTCTCTGTTCTAAATCTTCCCTATACAAGCCGTGTTTACCCATCTTCATGTTGTCCGGACAAGGATCTCGTTATTTTGTTCTCCAAATTAGGCGGATCAGATCGAATGAGCTTATGGAACTCGAATCAAGGGACCAAAATATGGGATGTTAGTTTGGGCCAGGAAAATAGCACGCGTATCGTTGGACTGGCTTGGAGCCCTGATAGTAAGAAACCTCTTCGAAGAAGATCTGTACTTACCCTTTGTTTGCAGGACAGAGTGTTGCTGTTGCTCACGACCCCTTCAATGTCTCCATTCATTCGCTACAAGATGGTCATCAAGAACACATCCTGCCTTTGAAATTACCTTCCAACTCATTGCAACAAACACTACGTATTACTAGCCTAGGCTGGTTTCAGGGCCAACGGCATAGTATCAACACATCAATCCCCGACATCTTTCAACGAGGGGACGTGATAGTATGTTGCCACTTCTTATCCGGGGAACAAATTCACCAATCCATTTGGAAAGACAGGAACTGCTCATTCTATCCTGCGCTATCTTCCTCTTCTGGATAGCCTGCAAGATGAGTCCGACAAGTTGACGTGCATCATGTGTTCTTTTAGGCGAAATATCCACTTATTATTGACAACCCCTAGTGCAACCGATTTATTCCTTTTCCAAGGTTCATCAAGCCGCCCTTCACCTAAATCCTCGCTTCCAAATGTAATATCAAGATGGCCTGTCCTATCGAATAGCTCGGACCCTTCAATCCTGTACACAAGTCAGAAGAGTTCACAATCAAGCAATGCCTTGGATGCGATGGACGACATTAACGTAAACAGCGTCTTGGTCGTTACAGATGACCATGGCCACATATACTGCTACCTCGATGGGACATTTTCCATGGGTATAATATCGATTGATCCACAAGTACTGGCAGTAAAATCTCTCACCAAACATCCTAAGCAGCCCCTGTTCTTTGTTCACCGTTCTGCATTGGCCAAGGGGACCCGTCGCGGATACACAGAGCTAAGACCTACCTTGGTATCTGTGCCTTTGTTGAACATGAGACCTTACCGGGACCTCGCAAAGCTATCATCAACTACTCGCGAGTTGGTGTGGTATGTGATGCGAATCGTAAAGGAGATGCGCTCGTTATGGTTTGGATCTGAAAGCACAAGCGGTGCTCGAGAGCTTGGTCCCCAATGGGTACGAGCGCTGGAATCCAAACAAAAGATTCAATTTGGTCGTATGTCCACCATCTATTTGCACCGACACCTACTCAACTCCTTAAAGAGGAGGAACCCAATCCACTGTTAGATCTCACGTCCCTCCTACTATCTGGCCGAACGTCTGAGCCCCTCTCAGACTTCCTGGGTAGTAGTGAGCAAATGAGTGACAGGGTACAGCATATATACACATTTATCCGATTTTTCTGATTGGATGCTAGGCATTGCACCATTGGGAAGTGACGGTAACTGAAGCCCTGGTGAAGCTGCGCGAATCGTCGGAAAAACGTATTTCACCTGCTTGTCAGAGACTACATTTGGTTCTGGAGGAAATTCGTGGATGGGCACAACTGTAAGTCTGTCGATGACGTACAGCCATTGGTATCGACATACTCTAGTCCTCAGTATCGCCCTTTTCAACTCTCGATTGAGGACTTGGATCATTGCCTCGAGTTAACCAGGAGGGCAATTATTATTGCAAGCTGGTTGGCTTCTGTTGCCCGACGCGAGCTTTTTCGTTTCAAGGATTTCATATCCTGGTTGCGCTATGGTATAATCCTAACTTTCCCTTCGCCTCGAGAACTTCATTTCGAACCAAACAATAGAGGCTAGCACAATCAATCCCGGAAACGATTCCACTTCCACGCCTCGACACGATATTCTCGAAGTCAATAACTACTTTATGTCAGGCCTTGTTGTCAGTTCGATCGATAAGTGGTTTTTGGGGCCTGTTCCTCATTTTCATCCTCGTGATCTGGGCATTCCGGGCGAAGACGATGCAACATTGCTCTCTGTTCTTGAGAAGGCTCGCAACTTTGCAGATGACCCTGAAAAGGCGGTGTCAGATGTGAGCCCCGTTTATACGAGTGTCCCACACCTGCTAACAAGCGATAGATTATCGTTCACAAGGAACTTAACCACCTTGACAGAAACCTTGATGCATTAGTACAAGAGCTTGCACTGAAGTGCCAACGAACTTTCAGTCACGCTGCAGACACACCATCTCGTTCTGCTATTGTCACACATAACAGTATGAGCAATACACAGGAGGTGCTGATCGGCTCAGCAAGTAAATCAGGGAATTTTAACATCAAAGAATGGATCTCAATACAGGACGTGAGTCATTAAGCAGTTTCCATTCAACGAAACCTGAACGCAAATCAGGGGGACGAAATAACACAACATCTCACTAGTGTGTCGCCTGATGGAATCGCATGTAAGCAGGGACCAATTTTTTTTAACTTATAATCATCAATGTAGATGGATAGTGTGCATTGCTCGGCAACAGTTTCATCCCGAATCGGGATCACAAGAACGCTTAGACGTCAATATCGTGCTTCTTGAATGTTATATGCCCGAGAAAGACAACGAGGCCTCTCCTGCTCTCGAGTTGCTTGAGGTCGAGTTTTTTGACGATGAATATGTCGTAATTGTTTACCGGCTTCGAAGCACAGGGCGTAGGTTGGAAAAAGATCATCCACGCCCCTTGTCTGATCGTGATCGGCACAGATCCAACCTTTATCGGAACGCTGAACTACAAAGAGAGAAACTATATACCTTTGGAGTTGAACGATGTTTCCACCCGGGAGGATTTGATGTGGTACGTGTTGAGGGGGGGACAGGTAGGACCATGCCTTGCCGCCGAAGAATGACTGACTTGAACTTGTTGCAGTTTGAGCCGGCACGAGTTCCGATCAAGCGATGCTGTGCGTTATCTGGATGCATAACTGGAAACGTTTCTCTGGCTGTGAATGGCAGAGTTGGCCGGAGGGTTGCCTGTGTGCTTGACAGCGCGGGCATGGTAATGGAGTCTTTTGATCTTGAGGCCGATTTGGAGGATATGGAAGTCGCGGATGATGGGAGGGAAGACTGAGTACCGGCCCGCATTGTTGGGTACATTCAACGGCTTTCATTCGAAAACGCAAAGCAGGATAGTGAGCCTTCCACACCAAAAACAGCATCCAACGTGACTTTAACCTTCTAGCTCAAAATGGCTTTGAATTTGTGATGAAAACTGCGGATATTGCGGTGAGAATGTGGTCGCGAGGCGAAAACTCGAGGACGAAAAAAAAAATGAATTGAATCTTGATCGTCTTTTTTTTTTTCTTTTTTTTTGATAATTGTTGTTTTTGACAGAGCGCCATTTGCCGGATTTGACCGGGGGAATCAAATAAAATGGCGGGTACCTTTGTGTGTTTTTGGGCAAGAGTCCGTGGTGGATGAATGGAGATAAATCTGTAGGAGAAGGGCAGGTGCAAACAACTAATCTTCGAGAAACTGCTGTCAGCAACAGCGCCGCACCCCTTCAGGCCAAACTTAAATTGTCCATAACATCGGCTAAGTAGTCCACCTTTAAGGGCCGCGGACCCTCTCCTCGTGCCCGTTGATTCGAATTCTTTCATGGCATTTTAAATCACCCTCCCCTGCCCTTTCCTAGTGTTTAACGTGCTCACTAATGCCCAAGTCCAGTCCATCTTCACCTCCGCCAAATTTTACTCACTCCAGACTCGGCTCTGACGATCCCTCCTCTCGTATGTCAGATGTCGCCTTGAGGAAGAAAAAAAATGCAGATGCCCAGGCTGCATTCAGAGCCAGGCGAGCTAATTACATTGCAACTCTTGAGGAGACAGGTATGATGCCATGTTCTCCGATTCGAGTTCCCTTGATTGACGTCCAATTCCAATCACCCAGTCACGAGCCTTGAGTCGGTTGTTTTGCAGCTGCAAGAGTCTTGTAGAGAATCTAGGAACGAGTGTCAAGAGTTGAGGCAACAGAATGCACGTCTGCGGTACGAATACCGTGAACGTGAAAAGGTTTGGAAAACCATGTGGCAAACGAAAAAAGGCAGTCAACCCGACAACAGCGATGGTCATCTGCCTTTGCCCACAGCTTTCCCCGTCTCGCACACCAGTGGCATGAACACTCATATACCAGACGTACACGTGCAACATTATGCGAACGATGGCATAAATTATAGATCACCGGACGAACCGCCGTTATGTCAAGGGCCCTATGCTGTTGCCACGGCTCCGGAGCACTCGTTTCAGAACCACTCTCCATCCATATCTTATTTGCATTCACCTGAAAATGAAATGTCGTCCGATGGAACTATCAGTCGTCTGGCAAAGTATGACACGTACCCCTACCAGATGGCCAGCTCTGCGCGGGACCATGATTCGCGGTGGCAAGCCCAGTCTTTGGTTCCAAATATCCCCTCGAGCACAATGTGCGGTGTGCCAGCAAATCCACAAGCCTGTCATTCCCCTGCATATGGAGAATCACCGACATCGGCGTCCGCAGAGATTGCATTTGGCACAAGATTCCCTCGTGAGGAAGAGAAGCTACCGGTTTTAAACAATACCCCGTATATCTTTCCCAATGGCGACAGGTTTACTAACGGCGATAGGAGCCGGCGGTCCATGTCCCCAACCACCACGTCTGCCGCTGGATCCTCTTCGTCAACGTCTCTAGCAGCGTCATACCCATTTACATTTCCTGATCAAAATGCCGGGAACATGCCAGTTGTAGGGACCACCATTGGCCAAGATGGCTCTGATTTCATGTACCGACGGCCCTCACTTTCCAGTGGCGAAGTTACATTGCATGGTGGTACAGCCGATATCTCTGCCCCCGCTTCCTCTTCGGATGCCATCCGATATCGCTTGGGTGTTCGAAGGCTTGAATCCGACCGCACATTGCTCCCGCCCATCTCGAAAAGCGACAGCAGCTCAAAACTCGAACCGATGAGCGGTGACGATACCAGCGCATTCTCAAGCTCCCGCATTCGGAATCGGCGGAGTGCAGCACCTCCCCGGGAATCGCGTTCTCCCTCCCCTAGCGCCCCTCCGATTTCTTGCACTGTTGCAGTCATAAAGGCGCAAGCCTTTGGTGCGCTTCGAAGGACGAGAGCTCGCACAAAAAAAACATCTGACGGAGCCGCCAAAGCTGCAATGGATGTTTTAGAGGCCAGGGGGATAGGAATGAATGTGTCCGCAGGTACCAAGCGTCCCCGACTCGATGACGACTGTCTCGACAAATAGAAACGTTTCTTGTCCTATTTATGGTAACATGGATCTTTTATTGGATGACATTGTATAAATATTTAAGCTATCGCAATAATGGTTTGGAGCCGTTGTACTGAGCGTCTATAATACCACAACTCTCGCACCCTGTAATACATATACTTGTAATATAATGCTTCAGCCACACCTTGTGCACTAGCATTGGTCAATTTGGAGCGGTGTTAATTGACCTTGGGGATGGCTACATCCCAGGGTCCACGTATATTGCTTTGTGGTAACGATCAGGCCTCATACATTAGCCGACAGAAGAACATACTTTTTATATCGTTGCGCCCACACTAAGATGCCAGGTGCAAGAATGGTGATGAAAACAAGGCTGAAAAAGAAGAGCCACATGACTGTTGAAGAAAACGGTGCAATAAGCCAGATTGCCGTTGCGAACAAAGTCATCGTCAGACAAATCCAAATTGTGGTTGACCTTGTCTGGAGGAAAGCGGTAAGTGGGGCCGGGTGATGGTTTATGGAATGTACCTGTAATCGTTGCCGTAACATGGGAAATAAGGCAAATGCTTGAACCGAAAACATCACCAATGCGAAAACGGCTACATCTGACGATAGTCGGGACGCGAGAACGACGGATGCTGAGACTGCAGCATTGATAGAAAGCACTGACATTAAGCTGAATTTTTGATAAGTAAAGTATATTGGCTTGAGAAGTAGGGTTCACATTACCGTTCAGGTAGTTCAATGGCACCCGTTTCGCCTGGCCAAGTGTAGTCTGCAAGGAGAGCATTAAGAACGAAAAGCAACGCCGAAAGTGCCCAGATGGAATCAGAAGATGTTGCCGCAGTTAACGTCCTCAGGACTGGGGAGATAGATACCAAGGCGAGAAATATCAGAATTGATGATTTCAAGGCTTTCAGTTCTATACGACACTTAGCAACGTGACAGTCATAAAGAATGTTGTAGAAACGTACGGTCTGTGCTCTCTTTGGAGCAAGATTGAGACAGAAACGACCATGCTATCGAGCCCAACAAAAAGCCGCCAAGGCATAGCCATACCAGGGTCAACGGATCCAAATGGTGCTCTTTTAATCGGACAAATGTGGCCAAGAAGATGAATATTGTCGCCAGATGTTGAGTGATCCCACAAGATAATTTCACCAATGCATTGTAAGAATATGGTCTGAAGTTTGCTGATACAAGTTCATTTAAAAGAAAGCATGTTCGAATGTTGAATCGACTTACAATTTTTCTCCAACGAAGCGAGGAAGTCAATTGGGATGTGATTGTCGGGACAGTTTTGTGGCTTCCAAAGGGTCTTATCATCTCGTCCAGGGGGCATGTAGCTATCACCAGATGAGGGTCTGGGAGCAAGACAGTTATTTACTCCAATTAGTAACTTATCAAAATACCATAATTATCTAAGAAGGACTGGACTTCTAGATCTAGGGGTATGAATAGGCATGGTCAATCAGGCCTGCGATGTCACTCAGTTCGCCGGACTCTTTCAGTTTTAGTCAGAAGCCTAAGCATCGCGATACCACGGGGGTAACCCTGATTGTTGTGCAAATTCGTCCGCATCGCGTTTCAAACTGCAGTGCAATTTGAAGAACAAGATTGTGATCCATTAATTCCTATTCCAGCTACATACGAGAGGCATAAGGGGACACATCATCGGATCTGTCCATGGGCGGACAAAACGTGTGGTCCGCAAGGTGGTTTGGAGCATGGTGATGAGGCACCTGGAAGCCAGAAAGGCCTATGGATGTCCGCTTTGATAATGGAAGGCTAAATCAATCCCACTGACGGCATTATGAGATCTCTGACAGAAACGATGAAGGGCAAGGCGCTACACGCACCACAAGTCTCTCCTCTTGTCGAGGTTCTGGTGCAGTCCGTGATGTTTGTTTGGCAGCTTGGGCTGCGAGTTGCCCCTTTTTCGGGTTCGAAGCGTTGGTACCTCTTGCCTGAGCCTGAATGCAACATTCTAGAACGGAACTGACTTGCAGTCAGAAGATGGCACTAACTGTCTTCAGCCGCCGCTCTGCTGCTTCCGCCGCGGCAGCACGGGGATTGGACGGAGACGAAGAGCCTACCACAGCTGCAGGGCGCTCCCCAGAACCGAGAACGGTGTGTCCGCCTGAATGTGCGGATGCTTTGGAACAAAGAGAACCCATGCTTTAAGTAGCCAACTTCGCCTGCAGTTTATCCAGTCACAGCTTGTCACGATCTATTCATGCTAAGTTATCAGGTACAGAAACATAATCCCCCATTCTAACCTCTTCGTCTGCATTGAAAACATATCTAGAATGCCCGGTCTCATCCAGCTGACGGCTCGGGATCCAAGCCTTAGAGAAATGCTTAAGCGGACAATCACCTCCCAGAAGCAACAGAATGACTAACCTCCCACCACTGTCTGCTCGTGCTCCAATGCGGTAGTTCAGATGTCAGGCCTGCCTTCAGAATGCGACTTTTCACGCCGGCACCCAGAAGAAGACCGAATACGGTCAATAGAAACAAGGTCACCACAAGCTGATCCCGAGGAGAATCACGTTCTACACAACGGCTTGAGAGTCAGGCTTTCCACATGCAGGAAAATGATAGCAGCATACGAAAACACCTTGCTTCCACGTCTCCTTCTTTTCCAGTTGCCGTGTCGGGGTTGGTATCACCGAGTGAAGCCCCAGCGCATATAGGCAGATTCTGATTCAAACACCATTGCTTAGTACATGATAAGCATGGTTGAGAGGGATTGTCGGGTATGTCTAGATGTAAGATGGAATAGTTTGACTGAAAGCAAATGCCTTCATATGATGGTTGACAATAAATACATGATGCAGACATGACAGAATGACACCAACATTTGCAAAAGTTTGTTGCCTCCCATTTATTCAAGTTGGCTAATACAGAACCCTGTAAGGCTACAATGAGAACTTTCCAAGGTGTAACAGTGGTCGACTTACGGAAAATGAAGCCAGACAGAGGCAAAGGGTGAATAATTGGACAGCGAACATGATCAGGAGACGAGCTACCCAGTTTAGCAAGAGTGACTTGATATTTACATTCGTAGCTGCATCCAAGCAAAGCAAAGCACCACCATCTCTCTTCAAATGTCCACCGAGTTCGATGATGTCCTTACGAATCAGCCAGTCGTTATTGACAATGTTCATCCTTCAAGTTTCCTGCTCTGATTTATTCACTTACACACATTCACTTCTAGGGCTCAGGAACAATAAAGGCGGGTTTTGCTGGACAAGATCATCCCAAATGTTTTTTCCCGTCTCTGTGCGTCTGCATGGTTAGACCTGCTTCCCTTCCTACGAACTGTGTCGCTGACCATGTTTTGGCTGCCTTATTAGCCTCGGAAGGCCCAAACACGTACGCGTCATGGCTGGCGCGTTGGAAGGCGATGTCTTCATTGGGCGACGCGCCCAGGAATTCCGCGGTCTACTGAAGATAAAATACCCCATGGAACATGGAATAGTGACAGACTGGGATGATATGGAGCGTATTTGGAGTTGGATCTACGCAGAAGAGCTAGGAACGCTCAGTGAAGAAGTGAGGCTTCATCCAACTGCTTCAGCTCCACTTCAATGTCTAAGTCTTCCAGCATCCCGTTCTATTGACAGAGGCGCCTCTGAACCCGCGAAGCAATCGAGACGTTGCCGCACAAATATTTTTTGATACATTCAACGTCCCCGCTCTCTTCACATCTGTACAGGCGGTTTTGTCACTGTAACTGTCCTCGCGTACCTGAAAATAAACGATACTCATCACAAATCCACAGATACTCATCAGGCCGAACAACAGGCATTGTCCTAGACTCGGGCGACGGTGTAACGCACGCTGTCCCGGTCTTTGAAGGCTTTTCTATGCCACATGCCATCCGTCGTGTTGACGTCGCAGGAAGGTAAAGAATATCTATCAAGTCATTCCGCCTAGCTAACGCCAGGTTATACCAGAGATGTTACAGACCATCTCCAGCTTCTTCTCCGCAAATCGGGGAATCATCTGCACACATCAGCAGAACGTGAAGTTGTCCGAACCATCAAAGAGAAATGTTGCTACATCGCCCTTAACCCCGCAAAGGAAGAAAAGGATGCCCTGGGCCGTTTGGAGGAATTCCGGCTTCCAGACGGTAATGTTATACAAGTGCCCAACTCCCCAACTGTCTGAAGCAGTCATTAACCATGAACACAGTTAGGGCCTGAGCGGTTCCGTGCGCCTGAGATTTTGTTCAATCCTGAGCTCATTGGTCAAGAATATGCTGGCGTTCATCAAGTCGTAGTCGATTCAATCAACCGGGTAGACCTAGACCTGCGCAAAAGTTTGTTCTCAAATATCGTCCTGAGCGGGGGTAGCACCCTGTGCAAAGGTTCGTTCGAGTGTCACAGGATTTGAATCATCCTGATCCCTCTTTTTTTAGGCTTTGGAGACCGTTTATTGAATGAAATCAAGAGGTTGGCGCTCAAGGATGTGAAGATCAAAATTTATGCACCCCCAGAACGTAAATACTCGACATGGATTGGTGGATCCATTCTGGCAGGTCTGAATACCTTTAAAAAGGCATGTTTTCTCTTGCCCATTTATTTCAAGCTAATACAGGACGTCTAGATGTGGGTATCAGCAGAAGAGTATCAGGAAGACCCAGATATCATCCATAAAAAATCTGGATTCTAAACCCGTTACGAAACTCTTGATTTCCTATACCATACAATACCCTGCTTCTGGTGTAGCTCACACCCGTCATATCATTCTTCCTATTTTCAGGTCTGTATAATGACTTTGGCCTAATTGAGGCATCAATCGCAACATACAAATGCATAGTATTCATAGGGGTCATGGTGAGGGAATACAGATTTGTATATGGTGAAGGGATCTGCTCTCGAAGCCGCACCTGAAGTAATGATGGGGTTGCGTGTCCAACGTTTACTTGCCCTTTTTCGGAGGCTCGGCAGCCTTGACTTTCTTCGTGCCACGAAGCTACGAGAGGGTTAATGAAAGGGTCTATGGACTATGGAGAAGATGGTAATCACCTTCTTGGCACGATTCTTGCGCTCCTTTCGTAGCTTTCGTGATGGTTTCTCAACCTTGGTTGCAAGCCCAGACTTCACGATATAAGAGTGGAGCACAAGCTAGAGGTAATAGTGAACACATACCCGGACTAGCCTGTACTTTGGCTCAAACTTCTTCTGGGAAGCTTCATCGTCATAAATCAAAGCAAATCCAACACTGCGCCCTCCACCAAATTGCGTCCTAAGGCCAAAAGTCACGACACGGTTCTTATCTGCCTTATAGATAGCAGCGAGTTTTTCTGAGAGTTCGGATTTGGAGACATTCGCGCGCGATGGGTGGAGTACTTCTACCACAAATTGACGTCGCGACAAGAGACGATTTGTGATGAATTTGCGTGTGCGCAATGTGATAGGAGCTGAGGGATCGGCCTGTTTGGATAAATTTGTCAGTATAAGAACCCACAGACTATATTATCTCGCCAATGACATTGAACTGCAAGTGCAAAAAGACAGCCAGCTGACCAGATCGCTTACCATTTTGCAGCCAATGTCTAACCTATTCGGAAGGAATTCGTTCAACTCCCAACCTTGGGCATCTAAGAGGAACGAACCTTGTCCAATGAAGTCTTTGAGGCCGGCGCCGATGATGCTCGTCGTTCACAAGTTTGAAGGTGGCTTGCAAAAACTGTACAGAACCCCGGCTATTCCCGCAAAACTTTGAAACCCAGCCAAGTGGATTGATTTCGATTTGGGTGTGCTAAATAGCGTGTACAAAACAGTCTAGTATGTGAGGGATACAAGTGTATGCGCGATGTGAGTTAGAGGTGGAATAGTAATGAGTACAATGATGAGACTAAATGTCTCCAAGAGGACATGTCAGAGCAAAGCCAGTTTGTTCAGGATGGCGTCCGTAAGGTCTTCAATGTAATCTGTAGTGTCGATCACGAGGCACTTGACTTGAACTACAACTGCCCATCTTACATTAGCATACGATCACTTCATAAGGACGATGCCGATGACTTACAAGGAGAAAGAATCGGACCCAAAATGGGAATTTTTGCGACGAGGTCGTTTAAGCTATCCAGAACGTCTTTATTGTAGTCCACGAGTGCCCTCAGAAGAACTTCCAGAGGCTTAGAGGAATCAAAGTTGCCCAGCCCTTTATCCAAGTTGTATTCTGATAGCGTACTTCGAAAGCCATGAACCTCATCGTTGAAACCTGTTGATTCGGCTACCGCGCTCCTCTGTAACTGATCGTGGTCATCGCTAGCCTTTAGATTCGTAGAAAGCCTCCCTGCAGACCCCTTCAATGTGTGAAGTGGGGATGGATCCCTTTTACGTACGAAGGTTATCGGCATGAGCTTTGGCGTGCGCTAAATGTCCTTCCATACGATTCATCAAGACCTCATATCGACCTTGTGGCGACAAGCGATTAAGACCTTGCGATGACGACGTCCTATGTAAAGTTACTGGAGCTTCTTGGATTGTATTGGACTCAGATGCATTTAAACCAGCGGAAGGACCAGAGGGTTGGACGGTATGTGTGTGCCGGACTACCTGTGCATTCGCCGAAGAAAAGCCACTTGATATTGATCGTACCGCTAAAAGAGGGGACGCAGTGGTAAAGCTTCCGTTGATAAGAATTCCAGAAAGGGCGAGCAGGACGAGGGTATGCGATCCTAAGAATGGTACAGGCAGTGAAAACAGCATGCTGGGCGGATTTTAGATGAATATTGCGACTAGCGCGGCGGTAGTAATAAATGATAAAAGAGTGGAAATTAAAGGTAAGAGAAGAGGGAAAGAATAGTGAATTGTTTTCGTTCCACGAATCTTTAAGGTGAGACAAATTTGCCCTCATTTTGACATATATACGCATGTTTATTAAACATACTGATCACGTGCTGACAATGTCCAAATCAGATGTCCATAGATAAGTAAAAAGATAAAAGAAAGAGTCCAGCCAGCTCCTGTACAATCAACAGGGCTGGGAGCTTGCGCTAAACATACGCCCGACATGGCATCAGAGAGGGATACATGACTGGCTCCCGTGATGAAATCGGAAACCGCTAGCACATGAATAGACTGAAATTTGGCATTTAACCTTGTGGATTATGCGACGACAACAATTAAAGACTCACTAATGCAGGAGCCCCCTTCGCATCCAACGTTCCAAGCACCAGGTATGGTCGTACAATCCTGTCCTCTTCCAAGAGAAGTACAACCCCCGCAGGATTCGAGTTCGGTGGCGACATCAATACACTCATAATCAGCACTTAACGAGCCTTTGATGGGACAAGCGTCTAAACCGGAGGGGCAAAGCGACATCCGCGATTTCGCCGACCTCCGTTTGTGACCATATCCATTGTTGCCATCCCTATGACCATTTCCGTCGCCATTTCCATTTCCGTTGTCATGCCCATTGTCATTTCCACGCCCGTTACCACCGTATTTCGAGGGGGTGGATGGAGGGGGACCGGGGGGCGTAGGTGTATGGCAACATTTTTTTGTGGAGGCCGACCAGGTCCAGTCTTTCGGGCACTGCGGAGGTGGAGAATTAGGGGGCGGTCGTTGGCGAGGAACACAACATCCTCGGTTGCCATCCCAGTAAAAGGAAGTTGGAGGGCATTGACTATCTTTTGGGGGGGTTGGGGGGCTCGGAGGGCCCCCTTTATCCAGACAGCATTCCCCAGAGTCCCACCTAAGTCATTAGCCAGTAAACAGGACATAGCGTAAACTGATCGCACCAGAATTGCTTCGAGTTACAATCATTAGAGGTTTGCTTCTTTGATGAGGTGGCAGCGACGAACGTCGCAAGAAAAGTGGTAAACACGAACGCTGTTATGACGCGCATATTAGGTGATGTGAAGGAGTGGATGGAAGAGAATGTGAGTGCGCGAAGCGAAAACAGAAAAGAAAGTGGAGGGGGTTATGAAAAAGAGGAATAAAGAAGGGATTGTCTCTGTGCTTTATATTTAGTGCGCCCTGAGAAATTAGAACATGCCATCACAATCTGTTCGAACACATCAGATGATTCAGATCCCCAGTACGGTCAAAGTACCACACGTTTCCACGGTGACGCAAATCCCAATGGCTGGCCATGGCTATAACCCGCCCGGTCAATGTGCAATAGTGGCCATAGAAGAGCATGACATTGTAATTTTATGATACAACCTTGTCCCAATGTTATTTAATATATCAGGGGGGTTTCTCGTTTTTGAGATTGCTGATTCACTGAAAACAAGGTCCTACCACTGGTGGTCACATGTAACCTGATCCGACAAGGGCTGCGGTACAATCGCGTGAAATAGTTGAGGCAGCCAATGCTCCAATCTGATGAATACATTCAAAGTCGTTGGCGTGACAGGTTCATGATTATTACAAGGAGATGTGTAAGCTTGCACTTCGTATTCTTCCCCAGAAGCCCTGCAAGGTCCGAGTTGCGTATCTAAAGGCACTCCAAACTCCTTGATTATGAGTGGGACTCCCAGTTAACAAATCAGCGGATTGCCACTCACTTTCCGATCTCAGGAGTCGGCAAAAACTGCCCTTTGCAACGCTCTTGCAGCAAAATATCGAACATCGGCGTCCGGATCGCCCTTCAATCGTTCCAGAGCAGGCGTCACATACTCCTGAACGAAGATCCGGCCTTCCCCTTGTTTGCCAAAGGCAATAGCCATAACTTCCAAGGATTTAGCTACGTTGAATCGTATGTTGGGGATCGGGTCCTTGGATAGGTCCAGCAGTGGCCCTATAACCTCTGCAACAATGATCCCTTGACTTAAGGACGGGGAAATAGTCTGGATAAAGGGTCAGATGGTTATTAAATCCAATACACAGGTTTACGAACCGTTATAGCCTGTACTGTTGTCATTCGGAAGAGGTAGTTAGGATGCGTTCCCATCCCCATAACTTTCGGCACGATCGCAGTCCTGGCCCAGTCAACGCCAAACACCTCCGTTAATTTTTTCAAGTTCACAGTGGCGGATTCGCGAATGCTGTAGACTGTGTCTCCTAACCAAGACATGCACAAATTAGACAGTTGATCGTCAAAGAACGATTTGCCTAGCTGCTTGGCAAGGAGAGGAATATATTCGATGATTGCTTGCCGAACACGCCATGATTTATCTTCCGCAAGTTCTACAATGGCTGGTAGAAGGCTTTCGGACAATAACTCGATCCCAATTACTTAACATCTGATTAGTTTACTGCCAAAATCACAACAATACCGGTTGCGTACCTGTGTTCACAGTCTCAAGTTTGCTGATAACGTTTAATCGCACTTCAGGGAAGTCGTCCTTCAAGAGGTGCAAAAATAGTGGGAGAAGATGTTCGATGGTGGATTCTTTGCCTAATAGCGGTGCTAACCCATTTATTTGATTGGCCAACGCTGCGCGAACATGCTGAGAGGAATCTTGTGACAAATCACGAACGCAAGGGACGATGCGTGCGAGGATGACCTCCCGATCCAGTAGGGCAGAGAACCCTTCCTGATTTTAACCTTTTGCATACAAGGACAGGTTAAGCTCGAACTCACCAGGGATCTGAGTAGCAGCAGCGGTTCGTACTTCTGCTTCATTGTCCTTCAACAGTTGTACATACTGTCCTATGAGTTCTTCTCGAACGATTTCGACGCCAACGGCTTCTGCAAGCTGGGTAAACATGTGCATAAATAAAATCCCGATGAAATACAATAAACAAGATACCTCATTGAAATGGCTCGCTGCCATGTATCTGACCCGCCAACTCTTATCTCCAATGCTCTGCTTGATTTGTTTCAAAAGCTGGTCCTTGACCTCCTGTGTCGACATCCTTCGCGCAATAGCGATTAGATCTTCAACAGTCAAAAGCCTGACAGAATCTTGATCGTCAGATTGAAGCCTTCTGTAGATCGGTAAACCATCTGTAAGAATGTGTTGCTGACCAAAATGGCTCAGAAGAGGCTTTGGAGGCGTGTAAATTAAGAATCCATCACAATCATCTGAGCCACAAAACTCACACCAAGCCACTTCGCAGCTGCTCGCCGAACCATCGGTGTGTCGTCAGAGCCAAGAGTCGCAAACCCTTTTCGAAGTTCATCTTGAATAGCTGGTGAAACCTTCGCATAAACCGCTGGATATAGCGCTGCAGAGGATGTCCGTGAAGTAAACCATTCCCCTTGCGATAGCCGCTTCAGTAAAGGGATATAATACTCTTCAGTTTGACCCTGCGATAGAACTCCTGCAACTTTTGTGATAGATTCTGCTGCCTATAACATGTAAGTGGGGCGACACTGGCTCAACCGACATAGAGTAAGTACCTTATCTCGCACGAGTGTTTCTTCCACAGCTGACAAGTTTTCCAGGGGACCAAGAAGAACATGTGCATATTCTCTTCCACCAATATAATCTTCGAAACTCTTGCCCAACTCCTCAGCTAGAGCAAGAAGAACTTCGTCCTCGTCATCGACTGAATCCTGAAGGAAAGGAATTAATTCTGCACGAGCGCGATCGGGCCCCAAAGCAAGTGCTATAGTTGGTATGCTGTGAATGGCGTTGAGACGTAGTTGAACGTCTTCGGCGCGTAACTCATCCATAAGGATAGCGATTGGTGCAATCTACACAAGAGATTGAGGTCAGGGCGTAAGTTCGATGCCAAAGCAAGCAAACTCGAACGTCATCTACTGGAAATCCGGAATCCATGTCGGAGGAAGACTTGATCTTGTAGTAAAGCAATTATCCCTCTTGATACAAAGGTCTTCTTGGATACAGAAGGAAAACAGCACTATGGATGATAGATGTTTGGAATTGAGGTTGTTGACTTAATGGCAAGTATGTGTGTATTTGCCGATTTGCACGTGTACCTGTTGTCCGCCTCTACTGTAAGGGGATGTCTATTTGAGTGGCGATAAAACACTATCGGCCCGGATAGGACTTGAACTCAGCCAATATCATGCCCCTCGAACAATCCACTGATAAGATATTGCTCAAGCACCCCAAGGCCAGTACAATTTGGTCTTTCGCGGACCCGCAGCACGGGATTACACTTTGTCTAGGGTCCTACCGTTGCAATATTATTGTATGGTGCGACTATCATATCCTGGAAGACTATCTCCCCGAATGGAGAGCTAGCAGAAAGGCTCTTTCTGTCTTCGAAAGCTTTTCTTGACTCGACGAAGCCAGTCAGGGGTGGCATCCCTATTGTGTTCCCTTGCTTTGGTGCTCCTACCCACACCGACCATGCCCATCTTCCCCAGCATGGATTTGCAAGGAGTGAATCATGGACGTGGGATGGTTTCTTTATGGATAACGAAGCTGGCGTATCTGTCCGGCTATGTGCGCCCTAATAACTTACCTATCAAGTCTGATGGGATCCTGATTTTACCATAGCCTTGACTCCTACGCCTCACATTACCTCCCTATATTCAAGGCCTTTTCACCTCAGTTATATCGTTACTTTAACGGAGCATCAACTGAGCACGGATCTCCAAGTCCGAAATACGGCAGTATTGGGAGATATCTTAGAGTTCCAAGCTCTCCTCCACACATATATCAGGGCACCTTCCGATTTCGCAACCATTGCCCCTCTTCGTAACGTCCATTATTACGATAAAACGGAATCAACTGATACAGGACGCAATACTGCTAAGCTGGAGAGCAGAAGCGAAGTAGATGTCAAACAATTCACAGACTCTGTTTACGAAGATGCACCGCGCCAGTGTTACCTTAGTTGGCCTGGAGGTCGCATGGAAACCAGATTCACCAATTTTAAGGATGTCGTAGTTTGGAACCCGCAGGAGGAGGGTCGTCAGATTGGTGACATGGAGCCTGAAGGCTGGTACGTAGCCCAAGTTACTATCGGGGGATGCTTAGGTGTTACCATTCACCCAGGAAAAATTATGTTTGTGTCGAACCTGGTTTTGTGCGAGGTTTTGTGAAGCTTCCTGCAGGCGAGACGTGGATTGGACAACAAGTTCTTACAGTCGTTGAAGCTTGAAGGATAAGATGCTGGCAGTTATTTAGCTTCAAAATAACAGGTACATTGTAATTACCATTATGTAACGGTCTGAGAATTCCTTGACTGTCTTTTAGCTTTTAACATCACTCACCCCAAATTTCAGCTGGAACCTGGCACGAGTTGCCAGCGATCCACGAAAAGATATGCTATATACGTTCCAGCGATACATCTGCAAATTTCCAGATGTCAACATCTTCGCTCTCTGCTTCGCCACCCCAACTTCAAGTTTGTATAAATCAGATAGATCATATTGTGGCCCCACCCGGTCCCCTTGATCACTCAACCCTTCATCAGATTCCTGTTATCAGAATCTTCGGGCCTTCTTCGACAGGGGAGAATGCTTGTGTCTATGTTCATCAAGTATATCCGTATTTCTTTACCGAATATACTGGAAAGTTGGACGCTAGGAATGGTGCGCCGTCTGCTTTGGAAATGTCCCGAGATATCTCATTTAGCAGTACCAGTGAACGCCTTCATTGTTAAACTGAAAAGGTCTTTGAACCATGCTCTTGCTCTCTCTCTGAGACGCGACCCAGCATCGCCAAGGTCTCGATATATTCGCGCCATCTTATTGGTCAAAGGGATCCATTTCTACGGGTTCCACTCTCAACATTCCCCATTTCTCAAGATTCTTGTTGCCGATCCAAGTTTAGTTCACCGTGTAGTGACCATCATGCGGTCCGGCACTGTGATGAGCACTCGCTTTCGTATATTCGAAAGCCATCTCAGTTATGTATTGCAATTCATGTGCGATTTCGGACTCTATGGGTGTGGCTTGATCGACTTGACTGGGTGCCTACAAAGAGGGCTTGAAGATGACGCTCAAGCCTCACACCCAGTTCAAATAGGCGAACGACGAACGGTGTCATTCGAACCTTCCCCCCATTATCGGCAATCCTGTATGGCTCTTGAAGTCGATATCATTGCTCCGCAGATATTAAACAGACACCGCATTGTTTCGCGAAATATCCATCACAAGCTCAGCATACCAGCCTCACCACTTCTAAATGAGCCTCTTGTAATTGGTGTCCGTGAACTATGGGACGACGAGCGAAAGCGGCGGACAGGTCTAGGTCTTGATCCTTCACCAGAAATGCCAGAGGATCCCAGCGCTTCGATCAGAAACCCAGGAGGGGATTGGGTTGCAGAGGCAAAATGGTGGGAAGAATTGCGCAACAAAATAGCCTCTGAGGATGACACGGCCAGTCCGAGGGAACAAAGGCAAGAACCGTGGGAGCAATCCACGATGTCAACCTTTGAAAGCATTGAAGCGCTTTGGGAGGAACGATGGAGAACTTGGAAGCCGGGCAATAACGAGAATATAGCGGACGAAAGTGATCGGTGGAACGTACAGGATGATGGCAACGAGCTTTATGATGTTGATGTTGACATTGAAATTTTATCTTCCCAGAAGGCTGACGAATCCAACACCCCTCATGGGGAGATAACTCGACACGAAGACTTTTCTCGGGAGCATGACCAGGACGATACATCGGACGGAGATGAACCTGTTGAACAAGAAGGCGAACCCACTAGGTCCTTTTTGTGTTTTCCTGTTAGCCCTCATGTTTATACGAAGTTGCATAGCTCTCAGGATCCCTTCTCCGACGGCTTCCAGAACTCAGACCACACCCCTGCTTCAGAATACCGCCTTCCAAGGTAAATGTGTTTGACTTGCCGTCATGTATGATGGTGACGTTCTTTGTGAAGTCCACCTAGCCCGCGTGCCGAAGGGCTAACGACGAGCTCATATCCATCTCGGCTAAACAAAAGGTATCAGCAATTTTTCGCACTGGGACTTTCTTCTTATAGCTGTATCGATCAAGGGGCCACAAGCCAACGGATTTGGATCTGATTACCGTTACCCCAACAAAAGGGTGGGATCGCCCACAAACTACGTTGTCCTCTATTTCAGGCGAAACAGGCTTTGCTTTTCAGACGAGGTACGGTATTGTCGTCACAGTGAATTTTATTAACACGAGTGCTTCCGCGTCAGGCCCGATTCTGATCCTGAGTTTCCCGCTTCAAGTCCGGGGGAGGACATTAGTAGTACGAGGCCCCTAAAACGACTAAAGCGGCACCCAACATCACCAAAGGAGCTTCAATCGGCAGACTCCACCTCAAGCAAAGCAAAGGCTCTCAACGACGCATCTACAATAACAGCAAGATTCGTTCGCCTTTCGCGGGCGTTCACGACGTGTAATACTGTCAACCTGAACAGATATATGTATCGCTTATCCCCACCATCTGCCTCGAGCTTATTGGCAAAGCTTGAAGACCTCAATCTTCCTTCCAGGCTTTATCAACCTCCATTCTATTCTCGAGACACAGATCTTCCTAGTAGGGCTCGAGAATACGCGGGGCTTGTCTACCGCCTCAGGGGAAGGGGCCTGCTGAGCTTTGACGACTGGGTTAGCATCCCAAACCTAGAGCGTCTGGTTTTGGCCCCCGCAAATCGGAGACGTCCCCAACTTGATCCGATTGGGATTGGAGGATGGGAGTTCGCAGGCATCGCACCCAGCGTCCGCGAAGTGAAGAAATGGCTGCGTTCCGAATGTGGAAAGCGACAACCAAAATATTCTCGCCATGTGCGGTCTCAGGTGAGATGTTCTCTCGGCTCCCCCTCATGACCAATAATGCAGCCACAGATCGAAGGCCCTACCCAAGCCAATATATATGGTTTCAAAATCTCCCCAAATGTAACAAGTACAAGCTTCACTCGCGTACAACAGAACATGTCACTTATGTCACTTGAATTATTCGGTACGGTCTTCATATCTACATAAATGATCCGCTGCCTTACATGCTTTGCAGTCCCAACAATTGACGGTAAAGCGCCCGATGATGAAACCGATGAAATCATGATTGCCTTTTACGCCTACCAGCCTCCTGATAAGCAAAACGCGCGTATTGGTATCATCGCCTGCAATGGGCCACAGGTGCCCCCGAGCCCGCAATTCAAGTTGGATATCATCGAAATCGTTCAGAATGAGCTCGACCTGCTTAATAAAGTAGCAGATGTCGTCTCTGGTTTGGATCCTGATATCATAGTCGGCTGGGAAGTGCAGAATTCCTCTTGGGGATATATCAACAAGAGGGCTAGCCAATATGGTACGTTCCGTTCCAATTCATTGTCAGATAGGAACGAAACCCCTTGCTAGGCCTTGAGATCACGGACGTTATGTCGCGTGCGACATCGGCCCGAAACTCTCGACGCTCTTCTGACCAGTGGGATAAACGGAATAATTCCACCTTCAAGGTAGTTGGCCGACATGTCTTAAACCTCTGGAGAATCATGCGGGGAGAATTAACTCTAAACAACTATACTTTTGAGAATGTGGCTTTCAATGTCCTTCATAAAAGGTAAGTCTCCTATGACAATGCTAGGCCATGCCTGAGTATCACCCCAGGATCCCCCACTACAACCACGCAACCTTGACTGAGTGGTACTTCGGTGCCGTTCCTGTACGTGTTGCGCTGCTAGTTCGCTATTTTGTGGACCGGTCTGCTGCAAACCTTGCAATCTTGGAAGAAATTGGTTACGTTACCAAAACCGCGTACGTACTATTCACGACGGCCTTATAGCAACTTTAACAACGTTCTATCAGTGAATTCGCTCGTGTGTTCGGGATTGACTTCTTCTCTGTTATTAGTCGTGGCTCACAGTTTAAGGTCGAATCGTTCATGTTCCGTATTGCCAAACCAGAAAGTTTTGTTCTTATATCTCCCAGCAAGATTGATGTAAGTTAGAATTGTGGTGGGGGCGCATCAAACATTTTACACTTGATTTCATACCCCCAGGTTGGCAGGCAAAACGCTGCAGAGTGTATGCCGCTCATTATGGAGCCTATGTCAGCTTTCTACACCAGCCCATTACTCGTTCTCGACTTCCAATCACTATACCCATCAATCATGATCGCGTACAATTATTGCTATTCGACGTGTCTCGGACGAATCTCACAATTTCAAGGAAGGAATAAGCTTGGCGTCGTGAATTTGGATTTACCTGCAGGCCTTCTACGCCTCGTTGGTGACGACATTAATGGCTGGTTGATCCCACGACTGTCATGATCTGCTGCTGATTTAGCCAGTCTAGTTGCACCAAACGGGGTAATTTATGTAAAACCAGCAATACGCAAAGGCCTTTTAGGGAGGATGCTTCAAGAACTCCTAGACACGCGGGTCATGGTCAAGCAGGCGATGAAGGCCGTCAAAGATGACAAGGTATCTGATTCAGATGCCATGCCACGCGACGTGTTTACCATATCCTGCGACAGGCTTTGAAGAGAATATTAGACGCAAGACAGCTCGGGTTAAAATTCATTGCGAATGTCACATATGGATATACCAGCGCTACGTACTCTGGACGCATGCCTGCTGTGGAAATTGCCGACAGCATTGTACAAAGTGGCCGCGAAACCCTGGAAAAGGTAAGATATCAAGGATAGACAGATGCGATGTTCAAAATGATGGGCTAGGCGATTGAAGTTATCAACTCTACCACCAAGTGGGGGGCGACTGTGAGTTACCAGACGTCTGGCTATGCGATCGTGGGCTTCATTTCATTGTTCTCCAGGTTGTTTATGGCGATACTGATAGTGTCTTTGTGTCAGTGTAGAGAATGTGCTAGCGTGTGGCATAAACTCACTGTCCACCATCAGGTACCTTCCGGGGAAAACGAAAGATCAAGCGTTTCGGCTTGGTAATGAGATAGCAGACGTTATTACTTCCCTCAACCCCGTTCCGATAAAACTGAAATTTGAAAAGGTAGCACATTCTAGCTACGATCCCCAAGCTCGAATCACTAAATAACAACAACAATAACCAGGTGTACATGCCCTGTGTTCTCATGGCCAAAAAGCGCTATGTTGGATTCAAATACGAAGGTCCAGATGAACGTGAGCCAACATTCGATGCCAAGGGCATCGAAACGGTCCGCAGAGATGGCGTCCTCGCGCAACGCAAAATGACAGAGAATTGCTTAAAGTAAGCAAGCCCATTACTCGATTGTTCCCAATGCTTATCAAGTACATGTAAGGCTTCTTTTCCGCTCGCAGGACCTGAGTGCGGTAAAAGATTATTGTTACGACTCATGGACGAAGATATTGGAGAACATGGCTCCTTTACAGGAGTTTATTTTTGCGAAGGAAGTAAGACTGGGTACTTACAGTGACAAGGTCCCTCCTCCGCCAGGCGCCATGGTGGCAGCTCGGAGGATGGTGGAGGATCCGGGAAGCGAACCTCAATACGGCGAACGGGTTCCATATGTCATCGTTCGCGGACCACCAGGCTCCAAACTCATCGACCGGGCTTTGGGTCCATTAGATTTGATCAACAACAGGTATATCTGGATCTGGCTCATGAGGTTTCCCCATTCTCACTTTAAACTTAGTTATATGCAACTTGATGCGACATATTACATATCGAAGGTGCTAATTCCACCATTGGAACGTATTTTCAACCTCGTTGGTGCAGATGTGCGACAATGGTATCTGGATATGCCCAAAACGGTACAACAAGAGATATCTTCACCCTCTAAAGCCAACAATAGGGAAGACAGCGTTGATAGACTGGACATCAATGAACATTTCTACAGATCTCAGTGTGTCGTCTGTAGGGCATATACCCCTGAAGGCAAGATCACCTTTAGATGGATGTCACACCCTTTCTTACACTTCATACTTAGAAGTGTTATGTGATAATTGCTTTTCTTCTGTTCAAGAGACACAGGCGAATCTTGGTTCCCGCATCCGTCATATCGAGAGACGAGTGATGGACGCCCATTCTGTCTGTCTTTCTTGCACAGGCTCGTCGCCAGCTGAAGAAATCGCATGCGAATCTCTTGACTGTCCATGGTTTTATTCCAGGAAAAAAGCCGAAAAGCGGCTAGAAGAAATCCCTCTTCTGCAGCAAATCTCGGAGGAGTTGACGTCGGACTTTTTT
>JASFDG010000090.1:43693-54880 GCA_036937095.1 Phaeolepiota aurea
CCCGCTATTTATTTAAACTTGGGGGTATTGTTGTATCAACATAAAGTTACACGGTCTGGTAAGCACCAGGCGCAGCAGGCGGCGCATGTGGCGGCAAGTGGTTTGCAGGAGCAGGTGGTCTTGCTGCTGCTCTTGCAAAAGTTTCATCATCCACGGTTTGGTATACATCTCTGCCGGCGGATGTGAACCCTCCTGGCATAGACCAGACTGGTTAATTTGTCAATATCAACTCTGCCGCGAATTCTTTAGTTTTACCAGTTGCCCCAGGAAGGTCTCCCACCCCCAAACCACCAAACTGTCCTCCGCGCTGGCGCAGGGCAGTGCCGAAGGCAAGAAAAGTGGGAATCTGGAATAATTTTCAGCCAGTTGCATATTTCTTCCCTATGTTTACGCACCTTTAGGAGGAGCAGGATGACGGTGAATAGTTTGATAAAACCGTTTTGTTCATTCTTGACCATCCAAATGATATCAAAAACGGAAGATATCCCCACGAAGCCAGTGAACTAAGGAGAATTCAGATGGGTAGAGCTAGACAAGCTAGACAAGCATATTGCTGCGCTTCCTTACAGCTTGGAGTGACTGGACAGCTTCCCTGTTCTCCTGCGCATACATCCCGAAGAGGAAGATGGGCAAGTTGTAGGGCGGTGATGCAAACGGGCTAAGCATAAAGGATAAAGCCTTGATAAAGTCGATGTGCCAATGAGGAAAAAAATCATTGTCACTGCCAGTACCTAAAAGGATCAATGGCGCGACGCACTGCTGACACGAGCACGAGCTTGGACGGGTCTAATCCTTGTACGAAGTCCATTGTTTCGATGACAGGGGTGATTAGTTGAAAGAGATGGTGTTGGTTGAGCTCAGAGACTGCGGGTAGCACGATGAAGGTGCTCAACGCGTCCAGCAATGATCGCAACATTTATGACTGGCCAAATATGGAAACTGACCTCTTCACATCTTCCTATGGACACTATTTTCCCTGCAGACAGTCTGGAGTTTTGTCCTAAACAGGGGGCTCAAGATGTGTTCGTCTGTGGAACCTATAAATTACAAGAAGGCGTCCCAACTGGCCCAAATTCTGGCCAACACAGGCAGGGTCAGTGCCTTGTCTATCGGATGGCTGGAAATGCGACCCTTGCGTATGTTCCATTCGAGTATGTTGATTTGGACAATAATCTTGCTTGTTTATAGTCACCAAATTCAGGCAATACACCTGCCCGCTGTGTTGGATATGAAATGGTATCTCATTTTGGTTCTGCCTGCCCCACTGTCTGGTCATGTCATGTTCGCACACAGGTGTCACCGCTCTCCTGTCTCCAGTGCCATTCTGGGCATCGTCGACTCTGAAGGAAACATAACTCTCCACAATTGGAAAGAGCACGATGTGACCATCTAATTTCCATTCTACTGGCGGGTTTCCAGAAAGGGCAACCGACTGATTCCAATCTGTTTATTTATTTTTTTCCAGGCGACCCTTGAGCAGATAAATTCAATTCAGTGTGCATCATCCGACGTTCTCTGTCTTTCCATGGACTGGTCGAACCGGCGCACTGGTGGCACGTAAGGCGTTCTATCAGCTCATGGATTATGTGAATTTTAATGTGTCCAGACAACTTGGATCCCTCATCGTGTCGCTATCAAACGGATCCCTTTGCCTTTTACGTCCAGATGGCCTTGATGGCCTTTCTCTGACAGACACTTGGCATGCCCATGATTTTGAGCCCTGGATAGCAGCGTGGAATTATTGGGACCCAAATGTTGTCTATTCAGGTGGACGATTATGCATATCCTTGTGTTATCATCAGATCTAGGGTTCACGAAATATTCTATTAAGGTGGCGATGACCTCATGATGAAGGCCTGGGATGTACGGCAGAAATTCAGTCAGCCCCTCTTTACCAACAACAGGTATGAGGAACATGTTGATTTCCGTGTTTCTGACAATCAATCTCCGTCGAGGTTTGATGCAGGAGTCACATCGGTTCAGAGCCACCCATATGTGGAACATTTGCTCGCAGTTGGTAGGTGAGTGGGGTATTTTTGGTTACTCTTTATGAATTTGTCCTGAATGGCATTGCCAGCTACAACAATACCGTACGATTATTCGATACGCGAAAACCCCTCGTCCCACTTATGCAAGTAGATGTCGGTGGCGGTGCCTGGCGCGTCAAATGGCATCCATTTGCAAATCGAAAGTATGATCTCCTGGTGGCCTGTATGCATGATGGTTTCAAAGTTGTTAACTTCGACATGGATGCAATGAGCGGGGACGGGCAGATCAGGAGGCGATTCGATGAACATTCTTCCATGGGGTACGGTGTAGATTGGTCCTATGCCCCCGCCATGGCCGATGGCCGATCACTGGTTGGAAGTTGCTCATTCTATGATCATACATTACATCTTTGGAACGGGTAAATGCATTGAATAAGGTTTGAATCCTCTGAGGGCCAAAGAGCCATCTACAAGTATGGGTATACCAGCAAACATCAGTGGGGTATCGAGGTTTAAGAAAGCCGACTTGGCTCAGATGGCGTCGCGGGCATACTCGGTGTTGGAGGGATGCTGGGATCTCTTCTTCTCTTCTTCCAAAACCCGGCGTTTGGTCCATTAGTGACGAATGCTACTGTCCATCGTGACAGACCGCGGAGAGAGTCTGGTCGGTGAATAGCTGCAGTCAATAGGCAGGACAGAGACAAAACGAACGCGGTGCTGTCAATCACTGTTCAGAGTAACCTTCAGGTATATCTGGAAAAATCATACGAACCACTCCGCGAATCGCATTGCTCTGTTTTTGCTCTGGAGCCAGCTATTGGGCAGACACGTCCTCAGAGCCTTTGGAAGGACATAGAGGGCCATCTCCCCTCTTCTTCTACCATTCTCTATCCATATGCTGCCTCCACACAAAAGGGAACCTGCCATCAGACATCCATATGACCCATCCCAAAAATCGTGAGAAATGAAGGGGAGAAGTTTTGCCAGGCCAAGTGTTCTTGTGAAACACACCGAGTACCAATATATGGCTACGAAAGAGCTAAGAAAAGTGGCGCTACGCAAAGCGTTGAACAAAGTCTCCAGAAGTCGGTGAGGTCGTAACAAGGTTTGAGGTCGTGTCAGAAGGACAGGGGCGAAGTGAACCTGGGTGTGATGATCAGCTCAAGTTTCTAGAGCTTGTGTGTCTTACTGGAAGGTAAATCGCAACAGCTTCTAAGAAAGCGGTGATGCCCCGCAAGCATGCATTGGCGGTGCAGCTATTTGACAGGCCCAATTTTGCGCCGACTCTACCATGAACAACATCACACGGTATTCCTGCAACGCCTGACCGGCCGTGGACTCCAAGAGTCTTCCATGTCGCATTGGCAGCTTCTCCTCCATAAGCAGGAAGTGCCGTTGGATTGCCCCATGTGGCAGGATACCCAAGCTCACGAGCGCACCCTTCCAATAGGCTGGAATGCAGGGAAGAACCATTGATGTAGGACCAACTGCCATTTCTGATATGTCTTAACGCAGACAATAGACGAGGATCAAGGTTGGCGAGTGCGCTGATCCACTTGACATACGATGAAGGGAGCCTATTTAGAAAATGCTTAGAGAATTTATAGGCTCAATTCCGATGAGGGCATCTACCTGTGGGGTTCATAGAAAAAGCACCACATTATTCTGTTAGATAATCAGGATACGATAACAGTTAAGTGATTGAAGGAAGTTACCTGGCACTGCACGCCCAAAATGTAAACGCATCGACTTGAGAAGTCAGGGCACGTTGGAAGGGTTTCTTTCTTTTCTCCTGCTCCTTGACAAGTCTGTCTCTCACAAGATCTGGTATCGCAAGACGTTCGGCATCTGGTTTCCGCTGTTTCGGTGGGCGCCCGAGGATATAGGATTGCATGATAGAATCGACGGCACGAACAACAAGCAGTAATGTCAGATCCAGTGTTGGAGATGGGCGATTGCTGCCGTTATGTGTCGCAGTAGTTTTGTGGTGCAGAAGTGAGGAGCGGTTGCGGCCAGCTTGAAGGAGGGCGATGCCAACAGATGCAGCGATGAGGTTGGACATGAAAGTCTTGAGTTCAGCTGAAAGGCCCAAAATGTGCAACCACGCCTGCAACCTGTAAAGGAAAGCGTGTAATCGAGAGATAGGCTTGATGTCGTGTTGGTGCGGCTGCCATCCTTCCAGCCGCTGGCAGAGGTGACGGATGGTCGCGCCCCCACCGACTGAGAGGGTGATAGCAAATGCGAAGCTGTCATGGGCTAGCTCGCGTCTCAGAACATGCTTAAGGGTCGATAACCCCGTTCGGTGTGCTGGATTTCGGTTGAGCTGAGAGGAGAGCAGGGATATGAGGGAGGGGCCCAGGGATAGTGAGAGGGAGAGAGCATAGGTTCTCAGCGCGACCTGTGCTGGATGTGCTGGGTTGTCAGGGAGGGAAGGGATACGAGTGAGCCATGTAGGTAGTCGAATGCCAGTGGACATGGAGGACCGTCAAGCGTCACCAAATCAACTTTGCCAGGAGAAACATTCAATAACATATTATTATAGTGGCATGTGATGCGACTCTATGCTACGACCGGCGAACGCTCAGGGGCTCCTGCCTGCTCACCAAGTCCGGTCGTATAACTCCAGAATTCCACCTCCGAGCTACCAAATCCAATTCCAAGGGGTATATTCAATTCAGCTAAAACACCCGCGCGAGCTAGAAGTTCAAGGAACTGTGCTCTAGATTCTGGAAACACGAAAGAATGAACCAGTGTTTGGCCCTGTCATAGTAACCAGTTCAGGAGTCAGCTTCGGACGCTTTGCTAGATGGGTACGAACGTGTTGACGAAGGATAGGGATGATGGCCTCTTTTGGAGGGGGTAGTATCGACCTCATAGACTTGTCGTCGCGAGGTAATTCGGAGTCCAGGGGGGTGTCATCTTCGGTCCATTGCTTCTCTCGTCGCTTGCCTTTGTTGAATTTGTCTTCATGATCTGGGTGGTAATACCCAAGCCATATGCGCCAAGCTTCTAGCTTTCGCCCATCTCTTCCAAGATATTTCAGAATTTGGTGGCAACGTTCCCAGTGCGTGTCCGCATCGTCGCCAAGCCAGGCGTCATCGAGACCCAAACCGATCCAATTAATGTCGCCATCTGACAACGCCGAAACCATGGAATGTGAGGATGAATTCAAAGAGAGTCGTCTCAGAGATGCCCCCAGACCGCCATTTCCCCCAAGAGTGGGGGTCTTTTGACCATCATCCAGTTTCGGTTTGGGTTTTGCAGGATGCATCATCAAGCGAACCCACCGCCGCCTTCTAACCCACCCTCCAGCGCTGAGAAACCCAACCGTTGAACGCCAATTGTGTTTTTTGAATGCCCAATTATACTCAAAACCATCATGCTGAACCTGGCCAGTATCAGACCCCATGTCAATCATCCAAGCTCTTGACACCCATTGCCAATTGCCATCAGGGAGGGGGTAATTCTCAAGGGTAATTGGGGGTTGTTGGGACCGTTTCGTTGTGGTGTTTGGTAGAGTAAAGGGAGATGGGTCAGTCGGAAGGAGAGAAAGGCGGGAATAGTATGGGATAGAGAATATGGTCATCCTAGTTGTAAGGGTGAGGGACAAACGGGTTTGATGAGGCACACAAAAGACGCACCCTCGTTGGTTCTCATAGACGATAGCCCATTCATACTTATCCTTTAATTGTGAGCCATTGATAAGAGCTGAATCATCAAGAAAAATTGGCTCAGCAGAGTCGTCGCCGAAATCATTGCTGGAGACGGCCAGAATAGTTGGCAGGGATTGTTGTGAAAATGATTTATGAGTACGAGAAAAGAGACGTGGAAAGCGCGACTTGGGTGAAAGGCGGTTTCGAGCAGGGTTGACTGCTGAAGGATCATCCTGTACCAGCTTTGGGGGAGGTACTACAATTTCAGAGGTCATAAGCAGAAGGCAACTTGGCTGATGATGTCATCTCTGCTCTTCTCAATGAATTTCCTTCGTCTCGCTCTCGCACGTCCTCGCCGGTGGCCTCTGCCCACCACCTCCTTTCGCTCTCTTTCCACCCAGCCGTCTACTAGAAAATGTCCCGTCTGCTCTAGTCCTCTACCCTCCCCCCTTCCAGTTTGCCCAAGCTGCTCAACTATATTTCCCCTCCCTTCAAACCTTACTCATCACGATCTTCTGGGTCTGTCCTATGATCCCAACCCATTTATAGTGGATCTTGCAGCTCTCAAGAACCGCTTTCGTCAAGCCCAATCGTTGATACATCCAGATTCATGGGCATCCAAGGGTCCAGTATGTGCCTATTCTGGCCATTAGACCAATGGTACTCACCACCAAGTTTCTAGGACAAACACGATGCTGCCCATGCCCTTTCAGCGAAGGTGAATATCGCGTATCAGACTCTGTTGCATCCCCTCTCTCGTACCGAATACATTCTGGCTCTCAATGATTTCTCGGTTGAGGAACATGACAAAGCCGATGACATGGAATTTATGGCCCAGATTATGGAGGCACGAGAAACTATCGAAGGTACAAATGATCCAGCCGAAGTTGCTCAGCTCCTTCGTGAGAACGATGGTTTGTCTGTGATTTTTATTCTGTTCTACCATGATCTAATTCCCTTGGCAGAAACAATGGAAAGGGCTTGGTCGGACGTGGAAAAGGACATCGCAGAAAAAAATTGGACTCGAGTAAAAGCTGCCGTGGTAAAGTTGAGGTATCTGCAAGGGATACACCGGGCGATTAAGCAATGGATGGAACGTGAAGAGGAGGCTGGAGGATGACCTGGAGTCCTGAACCCATAATTTTTGTAATGTCGGCAAAGTCCGAGGACCTAAGAATAGTTTTGTGGAATCTCCATTTGTTTTGAGCATTCGACATATTCGCGGGCAACTGTGCTTGGGTTCGTAGGCATTGGTCACCTTACGCATGGGGTTGGCCTTTCTTGTTAGATGCCGCTGTCGCCCTCTTGTCCAACTTAACTCTCTCCTCAGGTACCCTATGCTTCCAGCGCACCCTTTTGCTCCCGACGCACATCCGGGTGTCAAACGCACCTACTCCCAAGAAGCTCTCGCCACCGTTCCTCATGCACCCCAATCTGAGCCTTTTAAGCTCCCTCGTGTAGGGAACCCACAGCAATCCTTTTCCTCCGTGCGTCGACCTCCACAACCACAACCTCCAAATGTAGCGCCAGGCTCCCCACCAAATCGTAAACCTCGAAGTTCCCGGAAGGCTCAAAAACCCTCAAAGCCTGAACCATCATCATCTCGACTGGCATCTCCTTCCAAGAAGTCGAAATCCCAGTCAAAACAACAAAAATCCTATCCAATGCTCGATGGCCCCCTTCACAATGAAGCATATATCACCCAAGAACACAAGAAATCCCCAATCCCGCTCAAGCGATTGCATTTAGACACTCCCAAATCTTCCATTGGTAACTTTTCAATTGTTGCGACCAGTTCACCAGCTCGCTATGAATCGACGCAAGGCCGCGTCTTGTCTGGTCCATTAATCTTCCGGTAATAAACATAGCTAACTAGCGATCCTTTTACTAATCATGATATAGGACAAAGGTTTCCATTCCCATTAAACCGCCCATAACGGGCATTGGGGATCATCCCGACAAGAAAGAATCGGAGAAGCTGGCGGCCCTTTCTGCTGTATATCAGTTGCAAGAGATTGGACTGGTATGTCCTTATCAGCAACTCGGGCTAATCCCTCCATTGAATACATTCCCTAGCTTGACAATCCCAGAAAATTGATACAGCAGGAAGTGGGCGTGACAAAACTCTCAGATGGAACAGAAGTCCAGTACGAGCGCGCAAGAGGTTTCATTGATTATTATTGTCGACGCTACAAGTTTGCCCCTCCTGTGATCAGTTTTGTGGACACGAAGGGTGGCAAGACTTGGGAGGCCGTTATGTCAGTTGAAAGTCGACGGATAGGCCTGGGCTCCGGGGTCTCGAAGAAGTCTGCGCAGGTAGCCTGCTACTTGGATGTCACCCAATACCTCGAGAGCTGTGATCCGGAATTATGGAAAAGTTATGAGAAAGCCGCGAAGACAGGCGCAGCCCTTGGTTTGGCTCCCAGGGTACTCTTGCGAATGAGCGATGGCCTCAACGATGATATTCGCGACCTTTGCGCGGATATCAGGAAGAGCCAACTATATAAAAATCGACCGACTGTCGCATCAGCGACACCGACAGTTGCACCTGGAGTCTCCCGAAGGCCCCGTAGCCGAGTCTCTTCTTCCTTTTTGAGGCAAAAATCAAACCTCCTACAAGATAATCGAAAAGCATACCTCGAGGATCCGAAGTTGGAGCGTATGCGGAATATGAGGATGACACTCCCAGTTTTCACTCGAGCTGAGACCATTATGCAACACATTGGTGAACACGACGTCACAATATGCATGGCTGCCACAGGATCTGGGAAAACGACACAGATACCACAGTTGATCCTGGACGAGGCCATTGAGCGGGGTGAGGGTGCAGCATGTAACATTGTCGTAACCCAGCCCCGTCGCCTTGCCGCGATTAGTGTGGCCGATCGAGTGGCCAAGGAGCGTGGAGAATCGCTAGGCAAGTCAGTTGGCTATCAGGTCAGATTCGACACCAAGTTGCCAGAAGAGCATGGTTCCATCACGTTCTGCACGACGGGTGTTTTTCTGCGAAGGATGCAATCGGCTCTGTTGGGCGAGTCAGGTACAGGGCGAAGCTTGGATAACGTCACCCATGTTGTGGTAGACGAGGTGCATGAGCGTGATGTTGACACAGATTTACTTCTGGTCGTGCTCAAGAGATTGCTTGCGGACAGAAGGGCTGCAAACAAACCACTTAAAATCATCTTGATGAGTGCCACAATCAATCCTACACTTTTCCAGCAGTACTTCCGCGATGACCGCAGTGGTTTGGCGGATGTCATCGAAGTGCCAGGGCGGTCCTTCCCCGTCACCAAATATTTCCTTGATGATTTCCTCCCCAAACTTGTGCAGGGCCCAGCGCGGTGGATTCTACGCAACGATTCGGTCGCCAAATATTTAAATAAAGAATTGCCCCCAGCAATTTCTAGATCTGTAGGCCTCGTCCAATACACCAATGCATCTACTGACGAAGATTTGGACCTCCCCATACCTCTTATCGCCGCAACGATCTCGCATGTACTTCAAGCTTCTGGTGACGGTCATGCCCTTGTCTTCCTTCCTGGCTGGGAGGATATTATCGCCGTTCAACGTATGCTCTTGGTGCCAGAAGGCCCTTTTGGGGTACAATTTGCTGATACAAGCAAATTTTCTATCCACCTCCTCCATTCCTCCATTCCTCTCGCTGAACAACAATTAATCTTTGAGCCATCACCTCTGGGAGTCCGCCGAATCATCCTGGCCACCAACATTGCCGAAACGTCCATCACTATCCCGGATGTTGTGTACGTCGTGGACACCGCGAAGATCAAGGAGCAGCGGTATGACCCTGACCGGCACATGTCGTCTCTTGTGTCCGCTTGGGTCGGCTCTTCAAACCTAAATCAACGAGCAGGACGTGCTGGTAGGCATAGATCTGGCGAATACTTTGGCATCTTGGGAAAGGCGCATGCAGAAGCACTTCACCCTCGTCAAACGGTAGAAATGAAGCGGGTCGATCTGAGCAATATCGTCATGCACGTCAAGGCTCTCGATTTCCCGGGTATGTCTGTAGAGGACGTTCTTGCTGCAACCATCGAACCTCCAGCTCTCGACCGCGTTGTCGCTGCGAACAAAGAGCTGCAGATGGTCGGAGCCTTGGATTCCGAGAAGAACCTTACATCCCTGGGTCGCTTGCTTCTGCACTTGCCAGTCGAAGCACAGATGGGTCGTCTCATATTATATGGGAGCTTTTTCCGGTGCCTAGATCAAGCCCTTACGTTAGCCGCTATTCTCACAAATCGTGATCCATTCGTGTCGCCTATGCAATTCAAACGAGAGGCTGCAGCTAAAAAGGAGTCGTGGTGCCCAGAAGCATTCAGATCTGATGCTTTGGCCACACTACGAGCGTACAATGCGTGGTGGGCCCTGCAGTCCCAAGGTCAATACATTAGCGCGAACAGGTTCTGCAGCGACAACTTCCTCGCCAAACCTACGCTGCTCATGATACAGAAGATCAAAACACAATTACTAGACGCATTACATCGTGTAGGCGTGATCGATGTGTCTGCCGGTGGGCTAGCGGAAGGCCGGTCTCCTGGATATACGCCCCAGGAGCTGAATGTGAATGGGGATTCGTTACCTTTGCTGGCAGGCCTAATCGCAATTGCCTCTCAACCAAAATTCGCCGTTCAGGCATCCGATGTCGGGTTCAGGACCGCCATAGATAAGGTTTGTCTCCTTCCACATTCCTTCTGGCCCACCTTTTCAGTTCATGATTTGTAGTTCACAATGATACATCCGACCAGTGTCAACAATCGCAGGCGTGCTGCACCCCCTTCTGACAGCCCCTGGTCAGGCGAAAAACAGCTCTACGCCTTCGCAGAGAAGCGCCAAAACACTACTTCTGGAAGTTCCTCAACCTTCCTTGTATCAACAACGCGTTTGGATCCCATGACTTATCTCCTTTTTGGTGCCTACAATATCGAGGTTACAGAACGTGGTCTAGAATGCGACGAGTGGCTTCCGATTGTTGGAAATTTGGATGCCTTGGATGATATTCAACGTATGAAATCACTACTGGAATCTTGCATGTTGCGAGTCTTTGAAGGTATAAGCATCGGTCACGGCCTCCGCAAGAATCAGCAGAGGCAGCCTATATATTTGCCTGAAGAAGAAGCGGAGGACGAGGTGGAAAGATCGACCCTCTCACGAGAGGAGGTGAAGGAGCTTGACCTGATGACGCGCGATGTTGTTGGTATCTTGAACAGGTTTAGTGATGAGCGACTCGGATCGCAGTCGCGGGGTAATTCACGGCCTGCAACACCCATGGGATCTCCTTCCGCGTACCCATCCCGCCTGCCTGGCACATTGCGATCCGGCTATTCCACTCCCAATTACCAATCAAGACCAGGAACACCTAGTCGGTTGGCACGAAGACTCTATTAGCCGATTCGTACCTAGAAACTAGACCATTTCCATTCATACACTAATAATTAAATATCACTCATCTTGTCACGGCGTGTCACATATGATATTACGGTCTGTCAGTTTTAGTGGGGACGGGCATTCCCTGTAAGAGCGCCGGGCTG